>CABHPP010120265.1:7705-37111 GCA_902168425.1 Peromyscus attwateri
AACAACAACATAGTCCCCTTCATTTGGACTCTTACCAAAACATTATAAATGTATTACGCTCTAACATCCTAAATATTTTCCAGTAAACTTTTAAGCTGATGTTGACAAAAGGCTTGTGTTTATGTGCAAATCATTATAGTATAAAACAGCATTTTCTTTTTTTTTGTTTCTTTGTTTCTTTCTTTTCTTTCCTTCCTTCCTTCCTTCCTTCCTTCCTTCCTTCCTTCCTTCCTTCCTTCCTTCCTTCCTTCCTCCCTCCCTCCCTCCCTCCCTCCCTCCCTCCCTCCCTCCCTTTCTTTCTTTCCTTTCTTTCTTTCTTTCAGAGGTTGGTGCCACAGTCTCCTGCATCTCTAAGGGCCTCAAACTCATCATAAAGCCAAAGATAACATTGAAGTTCTGATCATCCTGTTTCTCCCTTTCGATTACTGAGAGTATAGTCCTGTGCCTGATGCTCATTTTAAACAGTCCTGGAGGTTAAACTGAGAGCTTTATACCTGAGAGGCCTGTACTCTACCAACTGAGATACAGCCTCAGCTATAAAGCACTTAAATGTGTATATAAAGTAGAGGTATCTGTATGTGCACTAATATAATAATTTGTCTACCTGATCTCTGAGGCCACATAAAGTGATTGCATCACTTTATTTGTTCATTCTTATACGTTCCTTTGCATGATACGGAGAGTCACAGAAATGAAGCATAATGCATGTCTGGTTTTGTTTTACTGATTGTGGTATTTTCAAGGCCTGGGTCCTGGTCCTACTAGCCTTTGTTTCCTGGAATGCTATTCCTCTCCTGAGGCAGGCTAGAACCCCCTTAAAACTGACCTTTCCAAAGTCGGTGGTTGTCCAGGGGAGGCACAGCATCAGAAGGAGACAGCTGACCACATCTTGGTTCTATTTTCCTCATTCAGTGGGCACATAGTTAAAAAGACAGTGTATCCTCTTGCCAACCAGAGTTGGTTCACTTGAGACCAGAAGTTTATAATGAGCCTATAGACACAATTTTTGTTCATCCACACAGTAATTGACTCTGAATATTCTTTCTATTTAGCAGTCAAAAGCTCTGAGTGGATTTTGTGAACAAATAGCTGTTATTTCCCCTAAGACATCAAACTTATATATAAAACATAATAAGAGAGAGGTTAATTTTTACTTCTCAACATTTATGGAATTAATATTTAAAATGTATTTTTAATGACACTTCTATAATGTGATGATAGTATTTTAAAACAGAATGACAATGCACAGTTGTTAAAAAAAAAAGTCTTGATTGTCTTGACTAGAAACTGTAAACACTGCCCAAGGAAGCTTGCTGCAGCACACACAGAGTCTCCTGGTCTATAACGCACACTGGGATTTGCCTTCCAGGAATATACAGTGCGTATGCTTGGGACAGTTCCACTTGGCCCAATCCCATTTTCCAGTCCAGTGAGCATAATGGCAGGGTAGAAATGAGATGTGTCTATGTGCTTTTGGTAATTACTGGGTATATGTTAATGAAAAGCTTCTCCTTGGCCTTCTACCAGCACTGTTAAATGTGGCCAAGGATCATTTTTCCCCCGGTGAAAGAGAAGCCACCGACAGGGCTCGAACACCCTATGTGAACAATTGCATTGGATTTAATTTTGAACTAACAAGAATACAACTATTCTCAAGTGTCCCTTTGCAATTGAAGCGATTGTGAAGTCCCTTTCTTTGGATCTATCAGCATTTTTGCCCTTGTAATAAATTCAACTGAAACAAATAAACATCTTATAAACGTGTAAAACAATCCCCACACTCTACCAATTATTTGGACTCAGAATATGGACTAATGTGTAGGATCTTATTCATTTAGGAGGACAGATACAACTTAGAAACATGAACCAATCAAAATTCATAAAAAATATTGTAACCTGACATAGGGCTGTTAAGTTAACTACTATTAAGGTTTTTAGGTGATAGTTAATATTGCAATGAATATTTTGAGGTTCTAAGCTAAAATAGAGGATGTAAGAAAATATGAATATGAAAAATTAAGTTAAATTTGACAGCTAATTTTGGTGATGAAGTTTAATTTTGATTGGCTCTTCACACTAGGACAGTTAACATTATCTTTAGAAAGAATTATGGGAGATTATGCATTTTTGAATACTAGAGAAAATATGGTTTCCAAGCCTAAAATTTTATTATGATAATTCTCTACTATTGCTTATAAAAAGAAAGGTTTGTTTCCTCTACAGAATTGTTAGTTTTCCCAAGGAAAAAAATGCATATCTTATTTTTCATTTTGCTATCTCAGCTATTTGAGCATTTAATATCCTCTCAGCTTTAGGATGCTCCAAAGATGGTGTCAGTGATGTGGGCAGACTCTATGAAAATGTTTTCATTTACACTTGAGGACTTCTGGTATTTTATGTCTCTCTAGGCATGTATATTGACGTCAATTTACAAAGCCATTCTCTTGCAAACAACGTTGGAAGTGTTTCTATAGAGATAGTGTATAAATTGATTCTCTCACAGTTATGGAAGCCAGAAATCCCAATTTGAGGGATGATCAATAGGCCTGCTTCTTTTGGAAAACATCAAAAAAAAAAATCTGTTCCAGGCTTCCCACTATTCTAAGGTTTGTTTTCCTCCTTGGCTCTCCGTAGTGTATAGAAACCTCGCTGTAGTCTCTCTCTGTCTTCAAATCACTTTCTCCGTGTATTCTTTTGTCTCTCTGGTAAGGATCGTGCTGGATTTAAGGTCCGCTCCAATCCACTGGTCTCATGTTGGGCTTTCCATTAATCCCATCAGGGAACAGCTTTATGTCATCCCAAGTCACAAGAGTTTGTAGTACACTGTTCAAGCCATCAAAACTAGGAATCCCAAATCAGAATAAAAGTGCCAAGAGATTCTTGAATATTAATTTATTGCTTGTTTGATGTAAACACTCAGTTACAGACATGGTCTTGCATGTATGCCAGGACTAACAACTCTGCTGCTGTGTGTGTTCCCCAGAGTTATAGACCAAAATAGTGGGAATATCAAAATGCATGAGTCAAAGCAACCAACAGTTCAAATCCTCTGCATGCTCATTGTTGTATGACGCCAAATAAATTTCTCCTTAATCTTTCTGTTTCTCATCCTGCCCACAGCTGCACGTTGGAAAAGGCATGATGACTATGAGACTAACTTGTACAGGCTTCTTCAGACTTTGGGTTGCACCATAGCAAAAGGTTCATACTAGAGTAATGGGTTATGATATTTATGATGTAAAGATACTACTTTAATAACAAGTCAGTTATCATTGCTCTCTATTTCTCTTTTATTTTTTCTTCCATAATGATTACAGTCATGCAATCAAGGACCAGAATAAGGACAATAGATGGCGTTTGCATGCACAATGCGGGCTGAGTGTGGACATTTGTGACTGGCAGTGGACAAACAAGCATTTAACGTGTGATGTCAGAACCCAGAACAATAGCAATAGAAAGAGAAGTAATCTTGACAGTGATTTTCCTGGATTGGAGAACAAGCCTAGCAATTTGCTTACTATTAACAATAACAGGTTTTGAAACTGAGAAAAATAAAAACTATGTGAGAGGAAAAATAAGTTATAGCCTCGTCCTTTTTACAGAAAAATATTTTTCAAAAATCTTTCACAAAAGCTGAGTAGAAGATACAGAAAAAAAACTAAAAAGCATATTATGAAGGCATATTAGTCAGCTAATTGTTAAATATATTGTTTTGTGAAATACATGTTAGTTTGGCAAATTAGGCTGATAAGAGTATTCTGTGATTTATGTTCTCACTAAAATAAATATTTACATAATTTTGTAATATTTCTTTTACATTTTTAAATAGGTCATCAATATGATATTAACTAAATCTCCCATAACTACAATCCTCTTCTATTTTTATTTTTTTTTCTTTCTTTAGGGCAAAGCAAAACAAAATAATCTCACTTAAATAAGAGACTCTTGTCTCTTGTAAAATAAGATTTAAAAACAAATCTCTCAAAGATTCTGCTTTTTAAAATTAGTTTTTATGTTTAATAGTCTTATTTTATCTCAGTGGTAATAAACTTTTTGTTATCAATATTAATAATAAATATTATTATTATCATTCTCTCATATAATACAACCTGACCACAGTTTTCTACAGCGTTTTTAATCCCACATGAATTTGCTCATTGTATGTGGATGTGGATTGTCTTGGTCAATGCTCCCTCATGTTTTCCCCCTGGGATTGCATTAAAATTTCAAAAATGAGAATAAGGTGTTAACTCAAATTCAACTTTTTATTGTTTTATTCATTAAAAGCATTATTCATTAAAAGCATTATTTACATGTTTTCTAAATCTTAAAAATTTTGTAAATTATCTCAGGTATAAAAAAATAAACTAATATAGTTGTTGAGGGTTTTTTTTCCACCTCTATCATATTTGCAAACATTTGTTATTTAATCCTACCTTCTAATGATCTCTGGGAATTGCTTTTCATTTTCTGACTCATGGCTAGTTGCATATACCACACTTGTCCTCTCTGCTTGCTTGCTTGCTTGCTTATGTGCTCCCTTTATCTCTTTGCAATGACCTCTATCTCACTGATTGTCTCTGCTCATAGTTGTACAGAATTTTGGTAATACATCTTAAATGTTTCAGTACTTGGGCACCATCACAATATACAGCTCTGCACATAGAAGGCCTTATGAACATTTTCAGATAAAACTACTAATTGTATGGGGTTAGGAAGAAGTGTCAAGAGAGGTGCTTTATTCAGGCAAAGTCAGTATCAGAAACCAGGTTTTTTTTTCTTTTTTTTTTCTTTATTTGTTTTTAATTCTTTGAGATTAGAATATAATTACATTATTTTCCCTTCTCTTTACTCCCTCCAAACCCTCTCAGATACCCCTCCTTGTTCTCTTTCAAATTCATAGTCACTTTCATTAATTGTTGTTACCATCTTGTATGAATATCTGTATCCCAAAATACATAAGTACAACCTTCTCAGTCTGTGTAATGTTACTTGTATAAATATTTTCCTCATTGTGGGTCCAACTGAATCCATTTTTATTTTCAATCCACGTGGCCAGGCTTTATTCCTACCCTAATAAAGACCTTTAGGTACAACTATAATCCCTTATAGAATAATATTTTTCTTCCACTCTTTTCTTCAAATGGTAACCTAGAGTCACTCTGTAAAAGAGAAATCCTGTGTGTTGATCACCAAAGTATCTCACTGCTATCAAAAGGGTCAGGGCATTATGTGTGAGCTGAAGTAAACATGGTGAGATGATTGCTTTGTTCTAAATGATGTGGAAAACAAACAAAAAGCATTACGTGAAACTTTGATCTTCTTAGTTTATTCCTAACAGCAATAATCAATATTTGTGTGCACAACTTTACTACTCAAATCCTTTGTTCCCTGATTCCTACTGTACAAAAATTCTTTTGGCCTCCTAATTTTATGGCATTTTCAGCATACCACACCCCCGTACACTTTACAAAAAGATTCAAAACAAGGTCATTACATTCTTCACATATTTGGATTACTATTCAAACGAGTTTCTTTGGTTTGTGTCATACAATATATTTTTAAAATATATTTGTATTTGTGTCTTAGTTTCTTCTTTCCAGTAAATATGTTCACATGGCTGACTCATTAATTTTCAGGAATTTTCAGCAGTAATTGTTTAACAAGGGCTACTTTCTCAGCTTAGGGTCACAGTGCATAATGAGCTTTACCTGGTATTTCTCAACTTTAAGCATGTGTGAGTGTTGGGTTCCTGGGTATTGATGGGGGGAGGGGGCTACTGGATTTGCAAATTGTTGTCCAAGAATAGATTGAAAGGATGATTTACGAGGTGAAGAAGTGTCACTTAAGAGATTTCTTTAAAACTACTTGCTAGTTTATTTTCATATTACAGATTAAAAGTAAATGATAAGAACTATTTATTGTTTATATTTTTGTATTAAAGATTAGGTTTAGTAATCAGATAAAATCTCCCTTTTCAATACTGCATTATGAATAATTTCAGACATGCATAAATGTCATTTAAGGCTACAATCTGCATTTTGTTATAGATGTCTGAGCTCATCTTCCTCTGATTTGAGTGCAGTCCACAGGCTGATGAAACACTGGCAGACTTGCTTTGTGTCCATTTCGTTTTCTGACTTTTTTTCTTGATGATTTTCTTTACAAAATTCTTCCCAGAAGCCTAGAGTTTGGCAAAGGAAAAGTGGAAGACATGAATTTGAAAGACCCAAATCTATACAATTCTTATGGAATGTCATGACTTTATTTTTACAGAAAAATTGGTAAATGTGATTTTTATTGTTTTACTGGTTGCTTGCCTGTTAAGTGATTTCCATGTGAGTGTCTTAGGAAGAATGTATTACTACACAGCAGTCTTAACTAGGGAGGTTCAATGTTCTATTCACCTCCATCCTTTTATGAACAGAAAAATAAATGTGTTTCCTAGCTAGTTACAGTGAATAGCAATTACCTAATTAGTATCAGTATAGTTTCAAATGATAATATTTTACATACAACTATTTCATATCAATTATATGACTATATTTATTATATGAGCTATAATTACATATTTATTTCATCTGAAAATTTTTAGAAAAGTAGTATATTTCATGAGTTAAGAAAAAGGAATTAGAGTCTATAATTTGTCAAATAACAAACCATCTATAATCATGAGCAGTAGGAACAACAGAAATTTATAGGCAGAGAACAAATTATAATTTAATATTTAGTTTTGATCTCTTTAAATTATAAACATTTTATTATTTTATGCCCAGTTCTTCTAATAACAGTGTATGTTATCTGTAAATATTACTGAAATTTAATGATTCAGTTTTATTTAAGTGAAGAAAGGCACGTTCTTTGAGTAGGCATGTACAAGTACAGGATTCCTACCTTTAGATTTTGCTAATGTAACTTAAGAATAGTAATTAATGATAAGACTTCAGAAGTTGGAAACCATAAAATATTATTTTGCAACAAGTTCATGGAGTTTTCTAAGTCTTATGAAAATAAGAACTTAAATTGCTTTTGAAAAATGTAATTTTCAACTAGAATGTAAAATCATCACTGTACATTTAATTTTTAGTAATATTGATATTGTTGTTCCAATAAACAATTATATACCTGTTAGAATTCATACATTTTGAAATATTATTAATCATTGTAAATCCCCTAAATCTCTGTGTACATCTTTTTAAAGCAGGAGGAATCTAGACAGAACTTGTGGAATAATGAGGATATTTTCTCAAGGACAAATACTTGAATCAATGACAGATTGAGAACCATTTTTATTGACTGTGAATTACAGTTCCTTGGTTAGTAGACCGTGATTTCTTTACATGACTTCTAGATATTCATGCATTTAATGAGATTCTGTTTGCCAGTGGGAACTTAATTTATTTCTCCTTAGATTACCAAACTAGACAATATTATCCTTATTAGAAAGTGCAAGAAGTTTATTTGTTTGCTTAATTAAGAGAATTAAATTTTATGTTTGAAGCATGCCATCGCATTTAGAGTGGATGCCTAACAATTCTTCATTGTTTATGCAACATTGAGCAAGGTGACTAGACTTTCAGTTCTCAATACTTTTGTTACTGAGATTTCAATGGGTTTTATTTCTTAAATCAAAGCTCTTTATCAGAGTTCTTTCTGGAAGCTGGATGACTAAAGTTAGCTTTTAAAATCATAAAAGTAAATAATACATAGTGAAAAGGATGCGTCATGAGGAAGACAGCCATTTACCCCATACTTGGGTAAGAATTCATATCCTAAGGAAAGTAAAGTAGATCTGGTTATTTTTGGAAATAAAATTCTTCCTTTTTGATCTTCCTGGAACCCACATTTTAGGTGAAGTTATTAATTTTCTTTTACCTACTAATACCATTTGGTGCACACTCGGCCATTAGAAAACTTGATAATTTTAGACTGTGACAAAAGCATTTAGTGTGAAAGTTCACTGCTTTTATCCAGTTTGTTTTGAAAGAACGGAGATCTAAGTTAGAACCTCACTAAGTTCTGATCCTCACGGAGGTAGACCAACATGACAATTGCAAGAACATTCCCAGTTTTGAGGACATAAGATGAAGGACATAACATAGCTCTGGACACATTCAGGCCCTTAGTAAGGGTTGAATAGCATCATGCTAATCACTAGAATAGACTAGCAAAGGACAGTGGGGGATTATTTAATTTTCCATTCCCTTGACTTAACAATCATTGGTTTCTGATCACTTTATTCATTATTTACCTAACACATATTGATCCAACAAAAGCAACTAAATGCAGTTTTGTAAATAATAAAAGGAAGAAGATGAGGCAGATAATTAGGAAGAAGAGACTGCTCAACTCAGGAAAAAATTAATTCTGTGAATAGAATTAATAATTTATTATAATTTAAAAATAGAAATGATAATTTATATTAACAAAGTAATTTATTAATTATTTTATGGAGATGGTTTTGAGACTCAAGTACATGAAATTAAATCAATGCATTTGTTAAATAAATCATTTTATCATAAACAACATATGGCATTTGGCTTGTACATAGCTGCTGATATGAATGAATTAACATATTCTTAAATAGTTCTTGTAGCAAGAGCAGAGAGTCTAGTCTCTCTTAATGTGATAAAATTATTTCATTCATGTTTACCCTGGGTTTATTTTCACATCAGAAATAATTGGCAGTTTAAGCCAAGTGTGCCTTTTGTAGTATCATATTACAGATGAAAAATTGGGTTACATTCATTAAAAATGAAAATTTACTGCAACATTCACTTAATCAAGGAGCAGTATGGTCTTTCTTTTAGTTCAGGAGCCAGGCCTTCTGTGATGCCTGTGCTCCACCCTCAGCTCAGGTGCATTTCAGTCTTCTGCACAGTCAACCTCTTGGCCATTGTAGTAAAATATAGTTTCTTAATTATGGTAATTGGAGAAGTGAATATTTTCATGGGTACAGTGGGATACTAAACATTGAGAAGACTCCATTGATGTAAAGTATTACTGTGAGGTGTAATGGATTCCACATCGTGTAATGGCGCAAACAAATTATATGTGTGGATGTCTGTGGATGCCTCTTTGTGTGCAAAAGCAGACTAGGTTGCAGCCCTCAGCTGAAAACGATCTAAAATAAAATGGACTACCTTTACTAGCCTGCCATGTCATATTCCGGTGCCTGATAATGTTGCACTTTATCAGACATCATCTCTGTAACTAATAAAATAGGACAAAATATTTACTGTGCCCTCTGCTGTTTAACGATGTTCATATCAGCAGCTTGTAAAAGTTACGGTTCCCGTGACATCAGACCTTGGTGGCATGTCATTTATCCTCTTTTAGCATGTAAACTTTTGAGTGTGAATATTTCTCCATATTTCAGCGACACCGTATTGCCTTATGAAATCTCTCCCTTTGGCGGCCAGCTGTCTTCTCCTCTCCATATTTCAGCGACACCGTATTGCCTTATGAAATCTCTCCCTTTGGCGGCCAACTGTCTTCTCCCTCTGCTATGCTCTCCATCTACATAAACAAAATTATGAATTCGCAGGAAGTCCTGTTAGGAGGTCTTCTGAGACCGCGCTGGCTTTCTGGATATTGCTGCCCTGGGGTGCTTGGTTGAAATGACTGTGGTCCCACAAGCAGAGCAGACAAAGTAAGCAGGCAGGTGAAAGCAGGTGTGAGAACTGTAGTGTAGTGTAGGCATGGCCAAGTGTTTATCACTGGCCACAGAATGGTCATTGTAAACAACGTTATTTGGCTGCTTTGTTTCTTCCGTGGTGTGCTCAGAGTGTCCGCACAAGCATATATGTCTTCCATTTGATTTAATACCCATTTCTTTGTGGCTGATATTTAAGGTGTAGATTTGTGCAAAATTGGGCTTTGTGCTACAAGCAATAATCTAGTAAATAAGCAGCAGGTCCTTTTGTATTGCTGAACTATTGGTGATTTTATTTATTTGGCTTTAGTTGAGGCTTTAGTAACTCATTTTACAGATGCTTTGAAGTTGTGTGTACTTGTGTGTACTACTTTTATAGTCTCTTAAAGAAATACACGTATTCCAAATCAAATAGAGCACTTTGTAATTTTACATAACTCCATTTATACAAAAGGAAACAAAAATCTGACATGAAATAATTAGTTACCTCAACTTTTGTGCAAATGTCAAGTATTAGATGGTTGAGGTGTTTTGTTATTGTCTTTTTTTTTTTTTTTAGCTCTGAGTGCATCTATATCATAACAGGTAGCATAGCAAAGCCTAAGACTTTCATTGGAAATGCAGACTAACAGGCCTGCCTTTAAGATCTGCATTTAACATGATCCAATGGGATTTCCATGTACGTGAAAATAAAAGAATAACTGGGTTAATGGAGAAGAAAATGAAATTATTCTGTTTTGTTGTGCTAAAACAATTGGAAGAACTGAGTAACCTAAGAATGTGCTAGAATGCAGCCATATACCAAGACAGCATTTCCTGAGAAGGACTGAGAAGTGTTCTTTCGGTTTTCATTTACCCTGGCACTATCAAATATTTAGTTTCTATCCAAAATTCACCTCCAGTCCCCACTTTTAACATTTAGTTAATAAATGTAAATTAAGAAATATAAATTTCAAATAGAAATTAAGAAACTTCAATTTCAAATATAAATTAAGGAAACAAATGAAAGGTTGTATAAAGTTCTAAACTGTGAACAAATAACCTCGCAGCCTGTGATGGATTATTTTGTGTCCCATGTTTATTCACAATAAATAGAACAAATCCGTAGACGTTTTGATTCTAAGAGGAGTGAAGTAATGAAGCATGTAATATATAACTGAAGATTCTCCCCCGTGTAAACATAGACTGTGGATGTCAACCTGTCACGAGTATTAGGAAAAATGCAAACATGGGTATGCAAATTGTCTCACAGATGCTTCCTTGTATTAATGTGTTTTTTGATTACGTGTCTGACTGTCTCCTGGTTGCAGCTGAAACCCTAAGGAAACGTGGCACTTTTCAAATTTACAGTTTCTAAACTACACTACACTATACCGCGCGCACACACACACACACACACACACACACACACACACACACACATACACACACAAATATGTATATATAATGGGAGAGTGGTTCCCACCATGACTCCTGCACTGACGCTGTCATTTATTTCAAGATGATCTATCTTCTCTACAGTAATTCAACATTTTTTCTATGGTTTTTACCTAGGTCAAACCATGCAACAGTCTCATGCAATCTACCATCATCTTCGTATAGACATTACCCTTGCAATTCTCCCCTTTATGACACATTATTGGTCTAAAAGTTATTATTATTCTAAAACTATTTTTGAATGATATCATTGTAATTGGATACCCCTACGGTTTTCTTTATCAAGAAAAAAAAAAAAAACCTGGTAAGTGTGCCTAAATTTTGCAGGGTTCAGTTGTTCTCAGTGATCATTTTCCTTCTAGTAAACAACTCATTCTGAAAATGTTTTCTTAAATACCCTAAGGACTTGTGTCCTGGGGAACACTGAACTATATATAACTCTATATATACATTTTGCATGCTAATTATTTAGGTTTCCATCTTTCTGGATTTATCAGCAGCACTTTCTATTGAGGATAATTCTCTTGTAGAATTTTTAATCTTCTTTCTTACTGGTGCTGGGGAATCAGATCCAGGGCCTTGGATATGTGAAAGTCTGTACTACCAATCCCCATCGTTTTATAAAGAGATCCTTAAAATCTCATACAAACTACCACCTTTCCACTCTCCTCAGTCTTCTTTGCCATGTGTCTTTTCCTTTTCAACTTCTAAGTGTTGCGGTGCACCACGGCGGCCGTAGTTTATATGATAGTTTTCTCTCAATGTTTAATCATATGAATCTTTATAATTATTAACTATACATGTATGTGTGCTACTAATGGCTTCCTGATTATTTGTATCTTACATGTTGTAGACATAGCAACTCCAAGGCAAACATTTCAGGCTGTTCACACTCCTTTGTTTTACAGCCTATGTGTAGATGCTGTGTACTCTGGAGAATCTCTAGTGTGTCTAGCATCTAACCTCACCTCAACAGCCCCAGCGTCACTCCTAGTGATTGTCAGCATTCCCTTGTCACTGGACCATCCCGATAACCTCTTGCCTTTGTCTGCTTGGTGCTGTTGTTTGTTTCTGCGCTTTTGGGGGGCCCACCACCCACCTCCCAAATAAATCACACACAGAGGCTTATTCTTAATTATAAATGTCTGGCCTTGGCTCGGCTTGTTTCTAACCAGCTTTACTTAGCTTAAAACTATCCTACCTTTTGCCTCTGGGCTTTCCTCATTCTCTATTCCTGTATACCTTTCTTTGTTTCTCCATTGCTGGTTGTGTAGTTGGGTGGTTGGGTGGCTGGGTGGCTGGGTGGCTGGGTGGCTGGCCCCTGAATTCCTCCTTTCCTTCTCTCATTATTTCTTTTACCTCCAAGATTTCTCCTTCTATATATTCTCTCTGCCTACCAGCCCCACCTATCCTTTCTCCTGTCTTGCTATTGGCCATTCGGCTCTTTATTAGACTATCAGGTGTTTTACACAGGCACAGTAACAGCTTCACAGAGTTAAACAAATGCAACATAAACCAAAATAACACACCTTACAATAATATTCTACAGCAACTTGGTTCTAGCCCTGCCACTCTTCTGTTCATTATAATTAGTACAACCGAAGTAAAAAAAAAAATGATTCACACCATTCTGCTACCCACATTTCCTATTTATTCCTTTATTTCTTTGAGTAAAATAAATGACAGGTAGCTAGCACACAGTCTTGCTGGTCCTCCTTTGAACTACATCTCCTTCCATGTCTACCTGTTTTCTTCTCTTTCAAACACTGGCCCTCCTCAGAAGTCAGTAGTTGTTGTTAATATGCTTAGGTGGTTTTGCCATTGTGTAGAGTAGCTTCTCTTTTTTTATTTGTTTGTAGAGTTTTACGAAATTCTTCCAAATACTGACTTATTTTGACTCTAGAGTCAAAAATAAGACTTCTTTGATATTATTCATGCTTGTTCTCTACACTTTATAGTTTTTTTTTCATTCCTTAATACAATAAATAGACTATGAATTTTGTGTATTTCTCTTGTCTGTTTTCACAACTACTAGGGCAGGAGATACTTAACATCAGGGGTACGTGTCTATTTGTTTATTTTCTACTGTTCTCTAAGTGGCTGGAATACTGCTTGGTGCATATGAAAGACAACGAGTTCTTATGAGAGGAATAAATGGGTAATAAACAAATGAGTGAATACATGCTGCGTGCTTTTAGTGTCATGGACTAGTATGCCAGTTTCCAATGAAATCATACAGAAAATAATTCATCAAATAAAAAGCATTCCATAATTCTTCCTTTATAGAAGAAGTTCCTTATGAGAATTAAAAATAAAAAGCATTTAATGTTGGGCTATTCATGCTGTCAGTACAGTAACAAATTTTTGACTTAGAGAAACTAGAAGAATTTTGTGCCCACTAATTCAAACATGAGCTTTAATTGCCAGTCATAGAAAACATTTGAAAAACTAATCTCATAATTATGAGGCATCTTAAAAATATTTCTTCATTTCAGAATATCTTGGTTAATATATGGAATTCATACATATCTTTACTTGCCAGCATCTTTTACAAACAAGTTTATGTTAATGGTGTTTTATGTTGAAGGACAGAAGTAAGACACAGGGAATTAAAGCATCTTTCCCTTCTTCTACTTTACATGTTTTTTAATGATTACACTTGATTTCTGTGTTTCAGTATCGTAAGCTTAATGTGTTTCCATCAAAAATACAAGAAAGGCTGTATGTGTTTTGGCTAGATGGCAAAGGAAGATTCTTGAAAGCATGTTGAATTTCTTTGGGCTGCAGTTAGTTGTGTGCTTACATGTGGGAACTAGGACCCAAACCTGGGTCCTCTACAAGAATTACAAATGTTCTTAAACACCAGTCCATCTTTCCAGCCCATGGCAAATGATCTTTTATAGGTGGAAACATTGAACACTGAGGTAAGTGGCAGCTGGCAGCAACTTATAAAAGATAAAAATCATAATTATAACTGTTAGAAAAGAAAGAAAATCAAGACTTGGCACCTTTTTCCTGACTAAAACATTCAGGTTGTACTAAGTTTCTGTTGTCCTTTCTTTTGTTAGTAACTTTTAATTTATTGCTTCATATTCTCTTTAAATCAAATTTTTGTTTAGTTCATTGCCTTACTCTTAGCTGACAAAATGAATGGAAAGTAAAATGATCGATTGAGATTGATTAAGATTGGTTGCTCTTACTTCTAGCTTGTCTCAGTCATTGTGCTCATTGTCATGGTGTTTATCTCTTGGGTGGTTACAATGTCCTGTACAGCATAAATTTAATAAAGCCCCGCCATGTTCATAAGCTCTTTTATATAAGAGCACATATTATTATATTATATAGGCACATTATTATGTAAGCACATACACACATATGTATGCATTTCTTGTCTATTTTATGAAATACTCTTGGTAATACATGGTAGCTTGGTGTTTTTCTAGCATACCCTAGCATACTTTCTGTAAGATAGCAAAGCTTACAAGTAGTCTTAGTTTCTATAATACGTTAATTTGATTAATTATTAAGATTCATCACAAATAATAAACAAAGTCCATGAATTATAATAGTTAAATGAAATGTAGATACAATTTAAATCCCTGTGAAATAACACATAATACAGCTAGTATTTGCACATTTACATTGCAAAATGTCAGATATTTGACTGAATGAAGGAAAGCCTCATTCTTAAATCATGCACATGGCCTGTTTCACTTCACACTTTGAAGAAAGAGGTCATTATAACCAGGAGATCCATGATGTAGGAAAGTATTTAGTAGATGGCTGTAGAGCACATCATCCTATGTGATCAGGGAGAAGAAACACAGCTATCTAAGGACATTGAGTAGCTTCAACATAGAGCTTTAAAAAATGGGTAATTTGAGAAACTACTTAGTAATAATCTACTGTTTAATGACTGTGCTGAGTACCCGTTATCTATTTTTGCTACATTTAAATTTCTCTCTTTAAGTGGCTGGTGGAATAAAAGAAATGAAAGAATTGCATAGTAACTCCAAGATTTAACCCTTTACCATGGGGTAAGTGGGTGTTTTCTGCTTTAGTACAGTATGCCTCAGCAGGAATTATATAGGACAAGGACATTATGAAAATATGCCAATACTAGGTTATATAATTCATGGAGTAAAATTGCATTCATTATAGTTATGCCACAAATTCAATGGGCATTCTTCTGAAAACTGAAGGCTGGTTTTGGTAAAAACCAAATTGAGAACCATAACAAGAAAAGCTTAGTTACTTGCAAAGCTGTATTATATAGGACTTTGAAGTCATTGTGAACATAAATTTAAAGACTGAAAATGGGTTCAAAATTTAGCTACATCAATTATTACTTTGATCATTGATGGAAAACCATCCACCTTTTATTGAATTGATTTTTTTTTAAAAAATTAATTATGTATTTTACTGAATGTTGTTCTGTTTCATTTATTTAGTTTTGGAAACAGAATCCCGTTGAATGATAAAATACTAACTTTGACTGGAAAATACAAGTAGTGTACTGCCAGAGGAATGGCAAGGCATGAAAGGATGATTTCAAATGCTTTGCTACAACAAAAGGTTGTTAGAGACCAATCTTAGGGGTTGGCAAATATCAGGGAAGACCTGGAGCGTGTGTTCTGATATAGTAGGTCTTCAGAATTGAAACATATGACAGGGAGACAACACTTGTCTCTTTATTTCATACGTTTGCAAACTCTGAAATATTTAATCACCAGAAATTTGTTGACAGAAATACGACATAAATATTTGCAAAGCAATTTGATGTGCCTTTTAAATGACTTACACACCAGAAGATATTTGTAAGTCTTCTCATCCCACAGATTTCCTTTAGAAGAAAAATAAACTAAATTACTTTCTGAATTTCTTTGCATATTTTGGGAACTGCCATTAATATGTCTATTTCCCTTACTGAACACCTCCTGGAATGTAATCAGATGGAAACAGCATTTGAACTGTCTCATTTCCCCCCAAGGATTTCCTTTCCTGATACTGTCCACCTGTGATTTTTTTTTTTTTCTGAATTTCCATCGCTCACTTTTACATTTCTAAGAATATCTTTTTCTTCATAAAAGTCCTTCAGATTCCAGAGCTGTCAGCTGTTTCTCCTATTCTGTACATCAGAAACGTTTTAGGGATATCTGTAATGGTATCTTTTTCTAATTTGCACTGATGTTCTTGCTTGCAAGCTCATAAGCTTCCTGAGGGTTTACTTTAGCTGACCTTTCACCCTCATGCAAACCTGGCTACAACTTTTCACTTACATGTGTTCAATACATATTTGCTGCATGAAAATTTTGATAATTGCTAATTCTTTTTACTAACATGCTGATAACATCCTTAACTTCATGCACAATTATTAGTCACCTAGCTACATTCAATCTGTTTAAAATGAAATATTAATGTAATTATTATGAGCTTTTAAAACATAGCAATTTGTACTTCTTTCCTTTGCTGAAATAGAATGATCAGCATAAATTAGGCCTCTCTGTTAAACTTCTTGGGCCATGCATTTCAGAAATATGTGAGCAACTCTTTCTACAATCAGAGCTTGGTATTCAGGGAAGGGCCCACAGAGGTCAGTTAATATGCCTTTATGGAAATCGTTGAGAGAGTGCATATCTAAACCCGCTCTGATAGAGGCCTATCTATCTGCTGTTAAAAGCTCTCCTGAGGTTTGCAAAAGAACTCTGGCAGATACTGAGATGGTTGACTTTGGAAGCTTAAAAATGTCACACCTCCACATCAGTTAGACAACATTTAGCTCAGCCATGGAAATAATTTAAAATATCTGCTCTACCTATGATTAACACCATTTTGTTAATAGAAATAAGGGTGAGAGTATAATCTCATAAAAAAAAGGAAAGCAGTATGCAGAAAACACAAGAGATGGTTTTTCTGTATTGCTTTATTCTCTTTAGCTGTTATACATACAAGTTAAGGCAACTAGGTCCTAGGTAGACAGCCTTGTCTAGTGTCTGGACTGAACAGAACAAACTATACCTTTAACTCTTGATAACAGAGGTCCAGGTCAGGGTTTTCCATATTCTCAGGATGCCTTTGGGTTTCTATGATGTGATTTCATGTTTTATTCCTGAAAAATACTTTGGAAGACTTCAAAGATTACATCAATAATGACAAATTTTATATTTGATATGTCTTTTTGTAATTTAAAATATCTAACAGCTTAGAGTTAGGCTACTTAGAATCCTTGATTTCTTCATCCACAACTACAGAAAGATAACATTTATTCCAGTATTACAATATTTTCAAAACTCTTCAATAATAAGAGAAATATTCACAATATTCTCAATCCTCACTCCTCCCTTCAAGACTGTTTGATAGTCCAGTGGGTCCCAGCATTTCATGCTAAATGTAGGCAGTTAGATGGAGAGAGATCACTAGGATTCTCAGGAAACCAATTAGGAAGATAAAGCTTCAACTGGAATATAAAGGGTGATGTGACTTAAGTGGTGCTTCCTTTGGCTTTAACATGAGGTGACGAAAATAATATAGTTTGAAAATTGAGCTTGCCAAAATTTTAATGAGACATTCTATAAAATCAGGGGTTGCTGGAGAGAGATTTTAATTTTGTTCTTGTTGTTCTTTTCCTCTTTCCAGTGCCCAACAGTGAAAACACCTTAGGATAGGCACATTGGCTATGATTTCCAAAGCATTTAATAGGGTCTCCTTCTACTTTCTATCTTTTTAGTCACTAATGATTTCAAACTTTGTCTTGTGGGATTTGAACAATTAAGAGCATATGTGTGTTCTTGTTAGAATTCTGTAGTAGGCACACCCTGGGGATTTTACTCACTACCAGACTGCAGTGAAACACGCCCCCCCCTCCCCCTGAGTTTTTGAATGTGACCTATAGGGATTATTCCCTTTTCACAAACTAGTAAAAATAGAATGGATTGGTCGTTTACACCAGGAAGTGCACTAGGATAAGACAGTGCATAATGCAGTTATGTGCTTTGTGCTCATCAATTACTAATTAATCACATTGAGTGCATCTTTCACCTCCACTTGTATTTTCATTATCATGTTCTTAAACCATCATTCTGTTGCATTACTAATACCTTTCTTAGAAGATAGTGTAAAATGTCCAAATTGCTAGCCGAAAATATTGATTATATATCGCATACACAAAACTAATGACTGCCACAATCCATCCTGCTGTTTTCAAAGGTACTTTTTTCTTGTACTTAAAAGGGTTTTGTTGTAATGATGTCATCAAAGAAACTAATTGAATGAATTAGAGATTAAGGTCATGCTTTTAATTAGGTCCCAAATATCAACTGTGACCTACTTCCTCCTTTTTTCTTCCTCCTTCTCTTTCTTTTCTCTTCCTTTTTTCCTCCCCTCCTTCTTCCCCTAGCTGCCTCTTCTTTCTGCGTTTCAATATGTGAATCTTCTAGTTGAATAGCTATTTCCTTCCATAAATAGTATTATCATTTGATGTCTCACAGGACTTTGTCCTAATTTCAGACTCTAGATGATTTGAGTATGACTCACAAAAATGAAATTTGGTATCTGCTATGGTTGTCTCAAATTGCCTAAAATTTATGGTATAATATAATAGAAATTTATTAATATTCACAACATACTCACTTTTATTAGGTTTCAAGAAATCTGAAGTTACTGGACTTTATTCTATGAATTGCTTCTCAGGAGCAATTTAATATACTTTCAGTTTTTAACTTGCATTGTAACCATTATTTCATTTTGTTTTTCAAGTTGCAATTTGAAACTTTTATAATGATTTATGATTTTTATTGATAGTATAAAGGGTGCTTACCATGTTACATTGAAATTCCTACTCTATAATATATTGACTTTTAAAAATTATTCAGTCATCAAGTGTGTCTGTGGTAGGCCTCATATCTTCAATATGTGCTTTCTTAATGCATGGTGAGCCCATTAGGACCGAAAGAGATTTATAAATACATAATTGGGATGTTTTCTTTACATTGTGCTATGAATAAGAACATTATGACAGGAGTTTGTTGTGAAAAAACACATTAATTTCTCTTTTATCTCACAGAAGTACGACCACTCTTCTTTTAGAAAACATAACCTCCAAATATCATTTTTAATATATTTTGGAGTAAATACTTCCACATTAATATCATTTGAATGCTTCCTAAGTGGCCACAGGCTGCCAGATGCATGGCTTGCCAGTCTGGCCACTGCTCTTTAATATTCTTTTTTAATATTAAAAAAAAGAAATTATATTAGCTGCTGAGGAAGAACTCGTTCTGTGCCGTTGACTAATTGACATTGATAAAACAGCTGCATTAGTATTACAAGAACATGGCATAACAGATTGATGTCGACCTGAGCTCTCTAGGTTGAAAGCTGAAGAGAACTCGGCACACCATCTGGAAGGGACAATGAGAGGAGGCAGATTTCATGCAACAGGGAAAAGGGGAGGGCGCGTTTCAGATGCCACATATCTGAACTGACACTTTGATGTGTTCAAGTGCAGTCTTCCCTGTCAAAATATTTTTTTTCTTTAGCCATACTTGGTGTAATGCAATCAGACCACAGTGTGGAAGCCTGACATATCCTCTTAGGTGAGATTTGTCTTGGAGTAAATAACAAAGCCACACAGCTTCCAGATTGTAACACCATGACTTAAATGATGAGTTTTAAAAAAGAGGAAGTAGAAAAAGAAGAAAAGCAATATTGGCCTGTGTAAAAATTCACAACCTGCTGTGTCATCTTTAATAGAAATTTGAGAATCCTGTGTAATAACTCATTTTTTGTACTTTTGTTAATCCTAGTAACACTTTATAACTGAACAAGAAATAAGTCATTTTAAATTTTAAATTGACCCAACTTATGAATGCATTCCCATTTATGTTTTTCTTATTTAATTTTTATCTAGTGGTAATGTTTCTCAGCCTCTTTCTAGAAATTTCTACCACTTAGAACAAATTTATGATATAATAATCTTGAGTAAGTTAAAGGCAAATAACCTTTTTGAGATGGGATTTCATGTTTATGATTACAATTAACATTATTAGTATCATTATTAATTATATTTTTATTTATTTATGCTAGGATGATTTAACTAAAACATTCTAACTCCACAACTAGAACTAGTAAATAGTTGTTCAAGTCAATAAGGCTTGTATTTTTACTTAATAATTCTTTCAACTCTTTACAAAATTTATTTTTATTTGAAACAGGAACTCACAGGGTGTGTGGCCCCGCCTGGCCTAGAATACCCTTTGTAGACCAGGCTGGTTTTTAACTCACAGAGATCTGCATGAAGAACATAACTAGATATATTTGCTAATTTTTTTTATTTTAAATAAGAAATGTGAAATTTTAATGTTTTGGTCAGACATTTTTAAAATGAGTTTAGAAATTTTTTTTATTTGGAAACCTAAAACTAGTAGGGTAATTATAATTTATAATTTAATTCATACGCAAATAACATTTGCTGCAAAATATTTAAAATTTTATAATTATATGCAAATTCAAATAACTTATCTCTTCATTCATATGATTATGGTTTTATTTTTATTAGATTTATGATATCAATAAATTTGAATCCTTTTTAGTTATATACTTATATCATGTTTTTAATATGTTCAATCTACTCACATGAAAGGCATGCAAATATACATATACATTATATGGAAACTGATTAAATAAACTAGATTTCCTGTGGGCCTTATAAACTTAGTCTCTGTGGAGATTTAAATAAAATAAATAGATATAATAGTTTAATTCAAATATATAATTCACCTACTTATGATTTATATTAGACAACTGATAAAATAACGAAAGTATATGGTAAGGCAATTAAAAATATTATACTAACATAACTACCAAGAAAAGCAATGCAATGCATCAGTGGTTGGAAAAACAGTAGAATTAAGCTTTATAATTTCTTGGTGCTTTCGTGGCTAGAAACAAGGGTTGTGCCAGTTTTTAAGATAATCATTGATATTAATAGTCATACAAAATTATACTTTGTAAAGATTACCTGTCTGAAGTATATCTTAGTATCACATGGATAAGTTAGTAAAATCTTGGAGATTTGCATGGCATTATATTTATTTTAACTGTCATTTTAGTAACCATATTCATTTATACGTAATTATATGAATAGATGCAAATATAAAATTGGTTATATTATTTCTTAGGATGTAATAAAAAGCTGGATTTTAAAACATTGCGCCAGAGCTGGTTAATCACTCCTGACATGTTCATTTTCTTAGGATGTTGTGACATACAAGATTTTGCCTAAAAAGATGGTTTGAGATGGGTGTGGACCTTTACTATCAGTCATAAAATATGTGATGTGTAAAACGTGGCATGCTTAACAATGAGAGAAAATCTAAGGCAAACATAATTCCTTCAAAACTTGAAAGAATGTAAGTAGATTACTAATTCCCCAAATCTAGGAGGAGGCTTGGGCAACTGTGAATGGGTATATAACATTATTGTTATTATTATTATTATTATTATTATTATTTGCATTTTATGAAGGAGATGGATTTTTGATACAGGGATGCTCTATGTAGTCCAAGCAGACTTGCAGCTCATGGTCCATATCTTCTTGCTCACACTGCCATGCATGACTCAAGTACTTTTTAGAGGGATGGAAATGTTCTAAAATTGGGTAGCTACATGACTTTCTCTCTGCTAAAATCTGTAAGTTGATGAGTTGCATGGTATGTGGATTATATCTCAACAAAGCTTTCATTGTTTAAAAAATAGTGAAAACCTCAAAAGACCATCACATGCATAAAGAAACAGAAAATTATTTGAAAATCTAAGAGGAACCAATAGTACAAATGGCACAGAAAAAATGGTTATAATAGTGGAGTGACAACTATTAATTACAGGCTTCTCAGATAAAATGATCTCCCTTGAGAAATGTTGGGTTCATTAAAGGTTACTTTATAAAGTTACCTTGTTGAGCAATGTAACTTCCTTTGCAAGACATAGAGTTTTTACTAAACATCTTCAAAATATATGAAATTCTCAAATATTGAATAATAAAAAGTATATTTTTTAAGATGCTATAATGGTAAAAGTTGGCATAAGATACTATAAATAGGCATAAATGCCTATATATATTTTCTTTAAACATATTACCCTTTATTTCATGTGGTTATTAAACCCAACGATGATGTCTCCTATTTTATGAATATTTTAATTCTGTTAATTACTTGGCTATAATTGTAGTATCTAGTATTTTTCTGGAAGTAGGTTTTTGCTTTTCTACATGACTACTAAGAGGCATTCTATTTTCATTGCCAGGTTTCTTGATGGATTTTAATAATTTTAAAGTTTAGGAGAGGAAGCAGTTTTTTTTTCATACATCCATTGCTATGTTTGTGGCATAAGATGCTGTAGTGAAAGGGAGATTAGCAGAAGAAAAACATACTAAGTATATTTAATAAAATTTTAATCTGACACAGAAGACAAGAGAAATGAATACTGAGGACAGTGGCGACATTTGCACACTTTATATTTGGGCTGGATCGTAAGAGGATAGTGGTAGAGAATCATGATAAAACAAAAGGGTATAAAATAATCAGCATTAACTGGGGAAAATTCAAGTTCTGTTTATTCAGATGCTGTCTGTCTCCATGAGAACAGAAATATGGCTGTTCCTTTCCCCATCAGGTTTAGGGCAGTGGGGAGGGGACATGCCTTCAATGAGGATCACAGGGCCTGTTTGAGGAGAGGAGGGCCAGTGGAGTAAAGTTAGACAGTATTTCCTGCTTCTGCTGTTATCCCAAATGTCAAGTTGCCGTATTTCAACCTCATCAAAAGCAAACATTCATGCCAGTCTTACAATATATTTATAAATGATTATATTTATGTAGATATTCAAGGTCAATTTAAAACTTCCTAATGAGTACTTTTGAGCAATTTGGGTGTCTGACCATGGCTGCAGCACTAACAAGAAATGCATTTTTACATATAATTTAGATTCTCTGGTCAGGAGATCTCAATGCTTCTCTATTTATGTATTTGTGTATTACTTTCCCTCTTAATGTATAACAGTATTTTCCATTTAACTAGATTTCCCTCCTCTGAAGAGCTTGCTGTTCAATCTCGTAGGATTAGACTCCTGGCAGCTAAAAACATTTTCTTATTCCACTGCCTTTGTGTTCATATATTATCATAATTTTCTATTTCATACCTCTCCATGTCTGAAGGAATGTAGCACATTATCATTACAAAAACCTCCTGATAAAGCTCAATTGTACTTTCAAGTGAACACAAACCTGAGATTACCAGTAAAAGCCAGCCTCCCCACAAGGAAATGCTTTGAGTGGATTGAAATTCAACTTCTGTAGCATGAACATACCAAGGAGCAGATTTTCTATGACAACAATAGAAAGTCTGAGGAGGGAGAGTAAGATGGTGATGGTTACCACACAATTATCTTTAGAACCTGATTTGAGTTCAAATTACTACTTTGATAACATGCTGAATAGTGATTCATTCATAAAACGCACTTTGATAGAAATTCTCATATAAAATAGTCAGATTTTTTATTAATCATCTTACTTAAATATGAAGAAATTAAAACACAGCAATGTTAAGAGATTTGTTGAAGACAGTAAGTGTTTGACCTGCCCCAAGACTTGGTGCTCACAGTGGATATTCAATTTATATTCTGAAATTCCTTTTACAAAGATACTGGAGAATGCATTTAGCCCTATATAGAACACTGATTACATGTTGAATTCCTTAAGTCATTATAACTCATAGGAGACATGGAAAGCAAGACAAAAACACTTTTAGTATGAATCATGGTCACAGTTGTGTGATTTACCATAAAATTATCAAAATCTTTGTAAAAATTTATGAAATTGTTTATTTGCTATTGTGTATTCATATGAGACTCATTAGATTAAATTGGGCACATCTTCATATTTCCTTTGTAATATCTGAGTTATAATTTAGTTTAGATTTTAAAAATCATAAACTGGGTTTGGTAGTGCATGTTACTTAGGAAGCACTTGGGTAGCAGAGACAGGCAGATCTCTGTGAGTTTGAGGCCAACTTGCTCTGCATAACAAGTTCAAAGCCAACCAGGGCTATGTAATGAGACCTTGTCTCATTGTATATATTTTTCTCTGTTGACTCTGATTATTTTATATCTTTTTGTCTTATCATATTTCTCTGTCACCATCTTCTAAGTATAATTCTAACTATAAAAATACACAAATATCCCCACTGCCCTAAGTCTTCATTTTCCAATAAATATTTCACTTTTAAAACTATTAAGCTTGAAATTTAGGTTTTTATTTTTAAATATTTTTTAAAAGTATTTAAAATTACCCAAAGAAAAAATACTTAAATAAACTAGGACGAAACTACTAACTCAACAAATATCCAATAAAATTTAGAAAGATATAAAACTTAGAGTGAGTGTGTATACATACATATATATATATATATATATATATATATAAAATATTCTATGACATCCTAGTCCTAGTTACCAGCTCAAGATGGCCTGGGCCAAAGTGTTTGCCTATCTTGTAATTCAGTCAGACCAGATCTAAAGTAAGCCAGGTAATATACAAGCCAACATTTTATTGCAAACAAAATGCCATGTCTCTACCTCATACTAAGTGAAAATCACTTTGAAACAACATGCAAAATTCGTCCTGGAGGTACAGTTTTTTTGTATATGTGTCATTAAGGACATAAAGATGTAGGCAGACTTTCCCATCTAGATAACAGATCAGCTCTGTCCTACCAGCTATTACCCAAATAACCACATAGACACTTATTATTAATAATAAATGGTCAGCTGATAGCTTAAGCTCGTTTTTAGCTAGCTCTTTTAACTTAAATTAGCCCATTTCTATTAATCTACATTCTGCCTCCTGGCATTTTCTCTCTTTCAACTTGCACCTTCTGTTTCCTCCCATGTCTGGCTTGTGATACATCTGACTCCACCTTTCTTCCCAGCATGCTTTCTTACCCCAAATTTCTGCCTAGCTATTGACCAATCAAAGTTTTATTAACAATGAGAAGAGCACATCTTCAGTGTACAGAAGGATTATTCCACAGCACAGAGACATGTAGACACGGTCTGTAATTTTGAGATGTTCATCATGTTTGTTTGGTTTTTAACCTTAGAACTCAGCTAAATATTTATATTTTTTCATATCAACATAACTGGTTTTTCTGCCTTTTCATAACACTTAGTAAATGTTTGAATTAAGTAAGCTATGCAATTGTTTCAGAATAAAAATTGCAAAGAATGTGAGAAGTAATTTACACAGACTATTGGGAAAATACACAAATTCTGATATGTATTTTTTTTTTGCTAAATTTTGCATCTACTTCACTGAGTAAACATTAGTCCCTTATCACGACAATAGAATGATGTCAAGGGTGACCAGTTGTCCTGGAATGAACTCTCATCTTCTATTTGTCTAAAATATACTTTGTATGAAATTATGATGTATGTATGTAAACAATTATTATTTTCATAAATATTATGACTAAAAATGGAATAATAAAAAACAGTTCTAAAATGGAAATTCAATTTCCTGTCCTGAATATCCTACCTCTTTCTGGACCAGCCCATCATCTTTGCTTCTTCTGTTTACTCTTAATAATCAAGGTTTTTTTGGAACACTGGGAAGGGAGAATCTAACGCATAGGTATTTTATATTTAAAACTAGAATTTTCAGTAAACATTTCAGTTTTCCTTGAAAAATGTATTGAAAATACATTTCTCTTTCATACAGTATATCTTGACTACAGTTTCCCCTACTTCCATTCTTCCTAGCTCCCTTCCCCAACACCCCTCTTCTCCAGATCCACCCCTCCTCTGTTTCCTTTTCAGAAAAAATCAGGCCTCCAAGAGACAATAGCCAAAGAGGACAAAACAAGATACAGTAAGACAAAGGAAAGCAATGCATGAGGAGGAAAAGAGTCCCAAGAGCAGGCAAAGAGTCAGAGACACCTACTCCCACTGTCAGGAGTCTCCCCCCTCCAAAAAAAAAAAAGCCTACCAATCTAAGAACCATAACAGGTAAGCAGAATGGTGCAGACCCCTGTAAGACCCATGCTTGCTGATTCAGCCTCTGTGTGCCCAAAGTAAGCCCTGCTTAGTTGATTCAGTGGTCTGTGTTCTCCTGATGTCCTCCATCCCCTCTGACTCCTACAATCTTAATTCCATCTCATCTACGGGTTCCCAGAGCTCTAAGGGGAGGGACCTGATGAAGGCCTCCAATTTAGACTCTCTGACAGCATGGATGGCTGTAGGTCTCTGCATATATTCCCATTGACTGCCAGAGGAAGCTTCTCTCTGGACAAAGTGCTATCTATGAGTATAGCAGAATATTATCATTAGGGATAATTGCATTGATTTTACTTTTTGCCAGTTGTGTTTGATTCCACCATAGATCTCTGGACTATCCAGCCTCTGGTTTCTAGCCATCTAAACAGTAATGGGCATGGGCTTCCTCTCATGGCATGGGCATCATGTTAAACCAAACATTGGTTGGCCGCTCCCACAAGTTCTGCACCACCATTACCCCAACACATCTTGCAAACAGGACAGGTCGTAGATGCAGGGTTTAGTGTCTGAGTTGTTGTCTAGGTTTCTCTTTCCATAGACTACAGAGTACCCTCTCATGCCAAGAGACTAGAACCTGGGGTGAAGGTTCCAGGCCTGCACCAGCTCGACTTCTCTACATTCTATGAGCTGTGTGGAAATTTATTATAGTTTTTATCTTAATAACTGTATATAAAATATTTTAAGGTTTTTTTCTACTTTTGTTTTTGCTTTCATAAGCTTGGATTTTTTTTTTTTTCTTTTTGAGACAGGGTTTCTCTGTGTAGTTAGTTTTGGTGCCCGTCCTGGATCTTGCTCTGTAGACCAAGCTGGCTTTGAATTCATAGATATCTGTCTGGCTCTGCTTCCCAAGTGCTAGGATTAAAGGTGTGGCCACCACTGCCCAGCTCAAAAGCTTGGACTGTTATGTTACCATGTTATTTATATAAGTAGAAGACAAAGATAAGAGAGAGTCTGTGTGGTTGTATTTAAAATCCATTTATATAGTCTCTGGAAATACCAGTAATTATTCACTGCTTTCTTTTGAATATTTCTTTTGACAAGGGAAATGGAGAGATAGAATCTGAGTTTCCTGCTAGAGTTAGAATAGGCCAAGCACCCATTATGTTAGCACTAAATAGTAACATTAATACTATGAAACCCTTATATAATCTTTATAATATGCCATGTTGCTTTTCATTTCAATATAAACTCTTAAGAAAAAAATAGTATTATTATAAAACCTATTTCACAGTCTAGAAAGCTGGTGTACACGGCCACGCAGAAAACAGTGTAATTAATCTTACGGATATGATGCTGCCTTTCAATTGAGGCAAAATACATATGTCCAAAAGCATTTCAAGTGACACAAACAAGGACCAAAACCTTGGATGGAGAACTTAGCTAACTGACTATGTGGTTTGCCTAATTCTCTCACAAAGAAGATTGAAAAGTGAGGTTGCTCATTTTATGCACAAAAGCTACAATGTAAAAGAGAAAAAAATGAAACAAATTATTTTAAGACCTTTATTGTTGAATTGTTTTTCTAAATAAAAAAATTACTTTAGGATTAGTTGTAGGGGTAAGGGAGAATAAACACTAAAGGTAGAAAACACAGAGGTATGAACAGTCCTGAGTATTATCATGAAATATCACGTGCTTTTACCAAACCTGCTACATATGAATTGTGAGTAAATATGAAGAAACGACCCACGGTATTGGCCACGCCCCTTTTTAAAAATAGATCTTGGCAGGCCTTGTTGCGCATGTAATTGCCATTTCCTGATGAAAACAGCGGTTTCTTCGAAGGCATTTAAGAAGAGCCAAAATTTTTAATGTCTCTTTTGGCATTGATCTTCCTAGCATCTAGGCATGCTGCCATTTCAGTCTGAAATAATGGAAGACGGAAAGGGGAGGTCTTTGTAAAGTCCCAGGTCTCTCTAGGTTGAAGCCCATCAGAAGTCCAGACAAATGACTTAAAAGTCTTAAAGATGAAAGTGAAGAGGTTTATAACTTGTTTTCCCCCTTTAGGACATGATAAGATTGCTTCTATTTATGATGTCAAAATCATTGCTTCAAAACCCATCTATAATCTAAGACTTAGCTCTTCCTCAAATCCTCTAACTCTAGATGAAAAAGGAACTCCTGAAAGAGCAGGGTGAAGTGACTGTTGGAAGAGTCAATCACTAAAACACAGTATGTGTGTAAACTTGCTCAGTTTGGGAGATATTCATATCCCAAGCAACATTTCTATATAAGTTGAAGAGACCGAAGCCATTTTCCTATATTTGGATATTTGTAGTGATACTTAGTGAAGTTCTTAAGTATTGATAATCGGAAATAAGCTCATCCATTGATAAAGAGAATTTGAAGAGGGACTCTCATTATGTTGCCATGGTTGACCCAGACAACTCCTTGCACTGCATTAAACTTGCAGTGATTTTTCTGCTTCACCCTCCTGGAGGCTGGGATGAGTACAGACTACCACAAATTGAATTTAGAATTGTTGCGACTTGAAAACCTAAACTCTATTGGAAACCAAGTGAGAAAGTTATAAATAGTAATGTTATTTTTGATAAACATTTTATAGCATCTCTGCACTTAGAGTTATTTTTATTTCTTGATCCATATTCTGATTTCTGTTGTCCACTACATTTTGCTTGGGGTTTTGACAACGTTCCTAAAGTTCTTAACGTAGTTTCACTTCTGCATGCGTGCTTTGCCGCTCTAACAGAGCATCCACCTCACCAGCCGCTTGGGTCAGGACTATGGAAGCCATTTTCAATGTATTTACTGCCGACTCGGTATGAAATCAAACACGACATCTCAAGGGTTTACACACAAAGAATGTCTCTTTTTACTGTTCCGTTACCGAATCACTCACCGCTTGAAGGCCTTCATTATTTACCACCTTTCGTTAAAGGATCGTCGTTAGGTCAATCAAGTTATCTTGGTGCCGTCATTCATTGTTTCCACCTTCCCAGCCGCTGCTGTCAGAGAGATGGACCAAAGGTCTAAGAAAGTTGTGTGATTTCCAACCTTTCACCAAACCAGCATCACCCACCCTGGTACTTTCTCTGCTTTTAAAATCCAGTCAAGCTTCCCTTTAGCGTCATTTCCTTCCTTCCTTCCTTCCTTCCTTCCTTCCTTCCTTCCTTCCTTCCTTCCTTCCTTCCTTCCTTCCTTCCTTCCTCCCTCCCTCCCTCCCTCCCTCCCTCCCTCCCTCCCTCCCTCC
>CABHPP010120266.1:0-14081 GCA_902168425.1 Peromyscus attwateri
TTTGGTCTCAGCTGTGGTCCACCTCTTTTGAAAACACTTTCTTGTCAGGTGATTCATAACTTGTTCATCTGACCTTTAAAATTTTAACCTCACAGATTGAGTATCTCAGCAGCATTTGTCAGACATGGCTACTTCCATTTTAGTCTTCAAAGCGCTATTTTCTGAGCTTCACTTCTATTGTGCTGATCTAGTTTTCTTCCACCATGCTGGTCTATCCTTTTCAGTCCCCTCTACTGATCCTCATACTAATATCTAATAATGGCAGCATTTCAGAGTTCATTCTCAGCAACACCTATCTCTTTATTTTCTACTTCTAATGATATTCTTAGTCTGTTGGTTTTAAGCACTTCCTATACTCTTGGGTTATTTTTTGACCCATACATCATAGCCTTGCCTGGAACTTTTCATGCTTTCCCATGGGGAAAGACCAACTTGCCACTTACTCTGCACCTCGGGACAAGCGTCCCTTCCACGCCCTGACTCCTTCTCCCTCTTTTGTGAGATGTGGGGCTTTCTCTGCCCTAAGGCTCCCACACAGTCTTGCTATGTCACCTTTTATCTGATTTCTTGCAGGTCATCCCTCAGCTGCGTCAAGCCTTCACCCTCCTCTCTCAGAAAAGCCACCCTAGCTGAAACAATCCCTCTCTGCAACTAACTTAGCACGATCCTATCTCACTGTCTTCAAAGCACATTTTAGAACTGAAAATGGCCAGTATTTATAATGTACTCTTTGTCTCCCACCGAAAGAATCCAGTCTCGGGGAAAAGAGTCTGTCTTGGGTTCACTGCCCTGCACTTGGCACAGGATATCTGCTCCATAAATGCCCGTTCACTGACTGACATTTAGCACCTTGCATTTTTCTCTTTACTTTTGTGGCCACCTTTGATTTATCTCTGGAAGGGAGAGCTAACAATCTCCCTTGATGTGCTGGGCTGGGTAAATTGGGTTTGCCCCATTCATCTGAAGCAACCGTACTGTCAGATCCCATAAATCCCTTTAATGTGATTTGGCCTTACCTGATTTCCTCTGGGTTCCCACTTTGGGAGTGGGTGTATTTTGTGCTTCAAAACTGTTATCCAGTTTTTAATCAGTGTGTGACACTTGGAAGAAGTGGCTCCTTTGATTTCTTTCTCAAGTTGGCTGCGGTTGCCTTGAGACTACATCTTTTTCATTATCCTGTTGTATAAAACTTTAGACCAGCTCTTCTAACAGTCCTTGTCACCTGCCACAATGCTCTGAGGCCACAGATTTGCACTAAAGGACTCTCTTGCTATTATTTTGCTCTGCAGTCCTGTCCAAATCAGGTGCAGAGATAATAATGAGAAAAATGATGAAGCCCTTAGGAGGCATTGGTGGGGATCAGTGGGATGATGTGCTCAGAGCTCTCCTCTCTTGGAGTCCCTCTTGGTTGGAAGTCATCCAGCAGAATACAAAGTAGTACAGAAGGTAGAGTGGGCTGTGCCTACTTTCTGGTTGGAGGTTTTCTGTTTCTACACAAACTTTGCAGTGCTTTAGTGTGAGTGAACTATCTTGAGTTCCTTTAAGTCTATGGAATTTTGTGAATTATTGAGCAGTGATAACAGTGGGGGCTCTATTTTAATTCAGCAAATTCTAAACTAGACAATACTATGTGAAATCACGTGTTTGATATAGCAGTTATGTATTTTTAAAATTATAAACCCCGAGTGTATTATGTGTCTTATACAAGTGAGGCCAAACATGTTCACAGAGAACATGTATCTTCTTTTAAAATAATTCTAGCTGTTGGGAAGAAATAAATTTAATTTCAACATCTTTGTAGCAACTCCATTAAACCCTTCACCTCCATCTCCTTCTGCCTTCTCCCCTGCCTCCCTGGGTTCTGCACAAGTTGAGCCCGCAGGGATTGTGTAAGACATAATAAGCAAGATCTTGGGTGTTTTAGAATTTGACATGCAGTGAAAAGAAATTACTGACAGAATCACCACTTAATGGAAGATGGTGATATCCATCTAGTAATGGTTCCTGCAGTCCTCATTGTAATAACTGTATAATATCATACACTTCTCGAAATCATTTAAAGACCTTCAGATGAAGTCGTTATAGAGCCCCTGAGTAAAGTCAGATGAAGGTCAGAGTTTCTAGACTGTGGCAAGGGCAGAGCTGAGAGTTCGTGGACTGAATTACGAGACCAGGAAATTCCAGCTGGAACCTTATGAGGGCTTCCTTCAACTTCCTTAGCTGGCCCTCAACATTTCTGTAGTTTTTTTGTGTTCATCTGTTCATAGCATCTTTAGCTTTCTTGAACATCAAAGCTCTCAAGGTTGCACAATTCCTCAGAGTGGTTTCTTCGTTGTTTTCTTCATTCACATAATCTAGAATATGGCTGCATTGAAATGATTGGGTGAAATTAAGGGTGAGGCCTTGATTTTGTTTGGAAAATAAACATTTTTATTACCAAGACAGCATGATGAAGTAAAATCAAGTTTCCATGATTTAGTATTTAGTTAAATGTTAGAAAACCGTTAATGTTTGGTTTTGTGATGGTGTTAAGATGGATTTGCTAAGAAATTCAATATTTTAAATAGATTTCAAATAGTGGGTTTAAGTTTAGGAACTTTGATTTGGGGGCACTTTACAAGTATTTATTTTCTTGATAACTTTGAGCTTATTTCCAAATCTTGTGAATGTGCAATGTACTAATTTTAAATCATTAAATAATTAACTATGACACTCTTCTAGAAAACACTTTAGCAAAGGGTATAAACTCTAAAATTATTTTAGAACAAGAACAATAAAAAGTATTATTTTACTGTCTCCCTGCATTTCCTTTTCTACTCTAGCAAGAAAACTGTGATGTAACACATAGATCTTGTGTCTGCTCCATAGCCTCATCTTATCTGCTGTTTAAAACCAGAGGGAACAAGAGCATGGAGTCTGGGCTTCCCTGTGACCGCCAAGCCTTTCTTACTAGCCCACTTTGCTGGTTTGCTTCTGTGGGTGCCAGCATAATGAGCTTGGAAGGGATGTTAGAAGTCTTAGAGTCTTAGGGACAGTAACTTTATAAGTGAGGACTGTTAGAAACAGTGTGAAAGTAGGACCCCCATGAGCACCTATTTGACAATAACTAACTGTATTTGCCAGGATTTCAGACAGCTGTAATAAACCCGGCTGGTGCCATGAGAGGCGCTCTGAGCTGTGTGTTCCGGTCTTTCTGCGCCTACACTGAAAGTGGAAGCCTTCCAAGCCATCCTTTCTGTCATGGTTAGACTGCTACAGCCCCTGGCCAGAGCTTAACCTTCTCAGGCTGGATTAGGCCGCAGTGTTCCTAAGACACCCCTTTCCCTTCTCCCTATCAAACCGTCCACATTACCAGAGCCACTGTCCCCTTTGGCTCCTTTCACCACCCACTTACCGTATCAAGTTCTTAGGTCCGGTTTCTAATGCTGTGATAATTGGCTTCAGTTAGTTTTCAATTCTACTTTTTTACTCTAAGTCCCACCCAGCTCTGGCTGGTATTGCGACACCTTTATTCAAGATTTTACGAACCCTTGGAACATAGTTTGATTCTTTGATATTCTATCTAAATCTGGACATTCATCAGATCCTGCCTTGTCCCTGGACTGTGACCAGCCTCAATGTTTGGCTTAGTTTCCTCCTTCGCTGCTGAGTCTCTAGGTACAGAAGATGAGCTAGGTCCTCTTGGGGACAGAGCCCTAAGCTATTAAGGACTCATTACTGTCAGGAGTAAGCAGGATCACCGAGTCAGTGACTACAGAAAGGACATTCTTCAGTGAACCTGAACAACACATTGGATATTAGGGGCATGTAGAATTGTTTTGGAATCCATATTGCCGTCCTTGCCACTTATGTGGAAAAGTACTCTACACTTCTCCTAAACAGGGGTTATTTTAAAAGTCAGCCACCACAGAGAAGTGTCCTTGATGAGGGCTGAAGACTACACGTAGCTGTGGGCATAAGGACAGACAGAATGTAGAGAGCAGGAGAAATAGTCTCAACCCAAGGAAAAGCACACCAAATGGTTATCTAATACCAAATAGTCCTCCCTGAAAACATATGTGAGTAACATTACACAGACTGAGGAGGTTAGATTTAAGTGTGTGCATATCTATATCTATATCATATATGTTACATTTATTCCTATAGTTAGGAATATATTACATATGTAACATATATGCTACATCTATTCCTAAATATAACCATCTTGAAGATATACTTATATGTATATACATGTTATGTGTATATATGACATATATATGTTACATTTATATACATAAAACATAATTATTACTAAATATGACCTCAGATATATATGTATATAACATACATATATGTGTATATGTATCCTTAAATATATATATACAAATTAATGTATACATATATATGCATGTTATAACAATTAATGAAAAAGAGATCACAAATTTGAAAGCATAAGGGGGGTATATGGGAGTGTTTTAAAGGAGGAAAGGTAAGGAGGAAATGATATAATTATATTACAATCTCAAAAATGAAAGAAATCATTATTAAAAAATCAGCCACCAAGTCTTATAGATTACAGGGTCTTAAAATCATTTGTATTCAACCTTTAAAAATAATTATAAAAACATAAATAAAAATAATTATAATGATTTAGTTCACTAAACAGTCATTTACTTGCTTGAATGCTTTCCATATCTTGGCTCAATTATCTCTCAGAAAGAGGAGGAGGGGCCATGGAGAGGGGAGGATCCTTTTGCATATCCCCACTAAACAAATAGGATAATTGGGGTATTCTCATGCCCTGTACTCAGTTGCAAGGTGAAATGTGAAGGTGGTCCCATCTTGAGAGCTGTGGCAGTGACTTCACTTTGACTGCTCTATTGAATCATGATTAACTTAAGTTTCCAGAAAAAAAAAAATGTGGATGGCTGTTTTTGGTTATTGTCAAAATAAGAATCTGAACTAATGTTTGGCTTCTGGTCTCACCTAAACTTGGAGACATTCTTAGGTAAAAGGACTTTAGCAATCATGTAGTTGAAAGTTTTTCTGTGTCCCACCTGGCCTGCAATCGGGACAAATCTCTCACCCACAGTCCTGCAGCCTTTTATAAAATAATCACACAGAAGATTAATATTATTGATAACTGCTTGGCTATTAGCTCAGGCTTATTACTGACTAGCTCTTACACTTAAATTAACCCACAATTCTTGCCTATGTTTAGCCATGTGGCTTGGTACCTTTTCTCAGTTCTGCCTTGTCATCTTGCTTCCTCTGTGTCTGGCTGGTGACTCCTGCCTGACTCAGCCTCCCTCTTCCCAGAATTCTCCTTATCTGTTTATCCCGCCTATACTTCCTGCCTGGCTACTGGCCAAACAGCATTTTATTTATCAACCAATCAGAGCAACACACATTCACAACATATAGAACGACATTCCACGGCACAATCATGCAGTGTCATTGCTTCCCTCTACAAGAAGGTGACATCAGTGATTATCTCAGGGAATATCTGAGTCTTGAGCACCTGACCTTTGCCTCTCTTCATCTAGATTTACTACCATAAAGACCCACAACTGGAGTGGACTGAATATCATGATTTGGATGTTTTGTCTTGTGTTTAATACTCAAAAGCTGTTGAAATCAAATAAAAAAAATATTCTTTTTTTCCTAACGACAAAGACACTATCGTTTATGAACTACGTAGCCACCACTTAATGGAAGTGAGAAGAAAAGTCCACGCATGTGCCCTCTCTTACATGCTACTATTGTTTTGATCTGCTCACTGGTAAATCCTGGACTATTGCAGGAGTTCTCACCCAAGCCTGTTTTATCTGTCACTGTCACAAACACGATCATGTTCCTGTTTTCATTAGACCATTTCAGAGTCTTCGTGGCTCGTGACTAGTATTCTGAGCTCAGCTTCTGTAGCTCAGTTCTCAGGGCTGTTCCTGTAATTTTGCATCCATGCACTTTCATACCAGTTTCTTGTGTCAATAAAATACTTTCCCTAGCATTTTACTTTTGTCTTTCAAAGCTCATTTATATTTTATTAACAATATATTTCCTGACTTAATAATTCTTTTAAGAGTTGTTGTCGTTGAAACAAATAATTATGTGCAAATATGCTTTACAATAGCAAACAAAACAACAAAACCCCCTGCATTTCAAGGACCTGAAATAAAATATCTAAAAATAAGGATTAATACTCTGATTAATACTGTGGGATCCTTGTTTTCTTGACATGCTCAGGGACTTGCTTATGCTAGGCAAGTACTCCACCACAGGGCTCCACACCACCTGAGTACCATGGTACATCAGATATCTATTAGATTTATATCTCCACTGACTTAATAACAAAAGGGAGCATACAAAATATATTAGGTCAAAGTAATATCAAATACAAACTTATGTATATGCATTGTCTTTTATATGTTTTAATGTTTGTAACTGTTGGTGGAAGGAGAAGAGAGATCCCAGGGATCCCTGGAAAGATACATGCTGAAGTTAATAGTTAACTGGCAGATAAAGTTATAGGTGGTTTCTATTTTTTTTACAGTATCATGAATAATATTTTACAAGTGTATACAAGCATGGGTGTGTTTTATAATCAAGAAAAACAATATTAGTTAAGCATACACTGGTGAGTTCAAAGATAGGCCTGCCTGTGACATCTTCCAGGAACTCTCTCACTGACCTGACCTGTCTACTGCACTTCCACAGGCTGGTGCTTACTGTCTGCAGTACTTCTGCGACAGCAAGTCCACCCTTCACTTGGGCATCTCTAGCTGTCCTCATACTATGATCTTAAGATTGGGCATGGCTATTACATGACTTTCCTGAATAACCTAACATGATGACTGCCCTTAATGAGCGCTCAACCAATGTAATTTATGAGTAAACTGGAAATGAAGGCTTTTCTCTAGTCACTCATTGGTCCCCTGTGTCACGGTGGCCACCTTCCTGAGCATTGGAACCTGGGAGAAATTATTGCATGTTTGGATTAATGCTTTTAGTAGTATCTTGATGTTCTCATATTTATGGATTCTACATTTCAGATCTTCACATCCACCTTCTAACTGTAAAAACTGTCTCTTTAAAGTCAGGTTCGAATGCACCAGCTCATAATTTAAAATAAAGAGATTTTTAAATCCCTTTATCCGGACTTACTGTCTCCTACATTATTAGCAATTACTGTCTGGTCATTGCATTAAAAAGCCTTAAAGATTCTACAGTGGATAGACATCAGAATGCAATCCTCTATGTCATAAATGCAATATTTAGTTCACTAGCTGCATGGAAAACTTTCAAACAGACTTTAAATGTTATAAAACTAACATCTCATTTAGATGTCAGTCCTCAACAGTTCTCATGCAGTTCGTTGATAACTAGCATTCTGTACATGACTTTACTTACATCATCAATTCTGAGGAAGTTTAAAACAGAAAACTTTCTTTATTCAAGAGCTTCATGTCTGTGATCCCATTTTTATTTTTATTTTGCTCTATAGGCATCTTTACTATCAGACACACTGAAAACCAAATGTTTATTTACAAATGTTATCTGTGTCTTTGAATAGATAGTAGCTGTGAGATAAATAATGAAAAAGGAATGAACTTCTTTTCCCTTAAAGAGCAGAAGACTAAATGCTTACTATATATAAAGTACTGTGTAAAGAATTTCAGATAAGTTGAGGCTCCTGAGCCAGGCTTCTGGCTCACAGAAGCGTTCTCAGTGTCAGGCGGAAAGTGTGTCGTGTGTTGACATAATGGGCATGTACTCCAACCAGTGGAGTAAGCACAGGGGTGATGCTGATGCTGCTCTGGGTGAGCTTGGGACATAGAAAGATCTTAGCAAATTAAAACTAGAGATCTGGAGAGATGGCTTAGCGGTTAAGAGCACTTGCTGCTCTTCCAGAGGACTCGGGTTCAATTCCCAGTACCCATGTGGCAGCTCACAACTGTCTGTAACTCCAGTTCCAGGGGATCTGACACCCTCACATAGACATACATGCAGGCAAACACCAATGCACATGAAATAAAAATAAAAAAGAAAGAGAGGAAGAGAGAGAGAGAGAGAGAGAGAGAGAGAGAGAGAGAGAAGAAAGAGAAAATTTAATCTAGGAGCTGCTCTCAAAACACAGGCAAGGTCTTGAGAGCAGGATGAAAAATAAGGTAGACTGTGTGGCCAGCTAGAACATAGACAAAGATCAGAAAAGAACGGATGAATTTGAGGATGTGCAAGAGACCATTTGCCTGGTGCAGAAGAAGATGGCAGATAGGAAGGCAGGAGAGTTACTCTAAGCACAAAAACCAGTCTGTGTCTGTTGAGCATAAGATGGCAAGGCAGGTCTTGGGAAAGGTAAGCCATATTAGGAGGAACTGGAGGCAAGCAGAGACATAGGAAGCTCACCATCCTGATCAGTCTGCTGTGATTTTTAAAGGCTGTCTGACTATGGGTGTCATGTCTGTGGTGTTTTAGAGGTCATAATACAAAATGGTACAGACATCTCGATGTACCCAACAGACCTTGGCTTCTTATTCTCTTTCTTCACTCACAGAGCAAGACTTCATATTTGGGGTGGGCAGGTCTCCACTGAGTACTTAGAAACTTCTGTATGGATCTGTGCTGACTATTCATTTCTGATAGAAAAGCAGACAATCTCAATGGTTAGTGGTTTGCTGCTGCTTACCCACTGCTCGGACCCTGTGTTTACAAGGTGACCGAAGTCTGTAGAGTGAGACTTCGAAGTAAGCACTTGTTATATAGATGAGAAAACTGAAGCTGTAGAAGCTGGATGACTTCTACAGGCATAAAACAAATGACTTCAAGGTCTGGAGGGGCAGCCTGTTCTCAAGCTCCTAATCTTCCACACATCCAGGTTCTGTGCTCTGTTGCAGCACAGTCCAGTAAAGTCCACACCAGGAGCAAGCCCCCTTCCTTGCTACAACTTGGAATCTTGGACCCCCCCCCCACTTGGCCCCAGACATGCCGTACCACTAACCATTGCATTTCCACTACAGCAGAGCACCTCTGAGGTTTGCTGCAGCGACACACTTTGCTCAGGGTTTGCAAGACATTTGGGGTCTTTACTTGACACAGAGGCTGAGCATTATAAAGTTCATCAGTCAAATATTTGACACCAAACTGCCACCCTGAGAATTAAACCTTAAATCATTTTCTGAGGCACCCTAGGTGCTATGACAGCCATGTAAGCCAGGGTCTCTCCTGACACTGGCTTCTGACACTTCCATGATTCTTATTCATTAGTCTCCTGGTTTGGGGTTCAGAGACGTTTTAGCTAGCAGCCCCAGAAAGGCCCAAGGACTTGAATCCAGCTTATCTGCAAATTTTTACAGCTAATGATGGTCTTTCTGTTCACTTGAAGAGGCTTCTGGTTTCACCTGCAATTCAGAGACAGCTAAGCAGCGTGATTCTCTCATTTCTTTATTCCCCAGACCATTATGCCTAGTTTACCTTGACACATTTGAACCTGACCTACATATTGTCCTCAAGCACTTTATAGTTTATAAGAGTGACAGGTACCTCTTCCTGGAAGCCTTCAGAGCCACCCAGGCAGATGTTACTCTTTGTTTTGTTTCTGGGGACACAATTCATTGGAACTTTATTAGATCTCTTATGCTTTTGTGTTGTGTCTTGATCGTTACATATTTCTAAGAGAGCTTGGAACAAAATCGTACTCATCCATCTCTACTTCCCCAGGACCAAGTACAGCAGAATTGGGCCCTCCAAAAGCATATGGTGAGTGAGTACACAAAGAGCTGGGTGCATACTAAGTTCATGTCCATTTGGAGGGTGGTGGAGGAGATACTGTCTATATTGGCTCTGATGGTTAGACACATAAGATGTGGGGAGGCAAACCGGTTCTGCATGCAGCATACCCAACACTAGAAAGCGTGAAAATGAATGACCTCTCTGAACTCCAGAGGGTAGTATGCTCAGGCGGGGCAGGGAGAGGGTAGTATCCTTGGGCTAGGGGGACAGTGTTCATAGAAAGGAAAGCAGAAATAGTGTTGAGAATGGAATAGGAGGTCTGATGGCAGGTTTGGAGAGAGGCGATGAATATCCAGTGCTATTTCTGTTTACTGGTCTTTGTCCAACTGTAAAGGCTCCATCTCTTAGGTTTAGAACATATAAAAGGTGAAGGGGTCATAAAAGGATAGTGTCCTGAGAGATCAAAGCCTGGAAAACTCTGTGGAGCAGAGGGATGAGGGTGGATAGGAAGCCAGGCTATTGAGTTCTTGGATGCAAAACTCACTTGTCAATCTTGGGGTAAAACACATGTTTACAAATCCTACTTTTGATTCTTTAAAGATGAATTCTGCAGAGCCTGAGTACTGGGAATTTTGTTGTCCTTCCCCCAAACCGTACCTGCTTCTGGCATAGTACCTCTAGCATGGTTCTGAGGACACTAGCGGGCAATATTCTCGACAGAGCAGGACGGCAGCTTGCTGTTTCTTTGTTTCATGGGAGCTGAGTGCAGTGCTGGCACACGAAAGCTCCCCTATAAATATCTCCTGAGTAGAATTGAATTCCTGAAATGTAGCCAAAGATACCATCACCTCGGGGACATCAGAAGCTGGAGTTTTTGTCTAGCGTGATGTTTGATACTTATAGCTCATGGATGATAGAATTTTCTATTAGGAAAATGGCACCACAGACATTATTTTTGTGGCTCATCTGTGCAGTGGGAACAGAGGTGAGCAGAGACATTGGAGGGCAGTGGTCATTTCTTGGGCACAGATTGAGGATGTTCATGAGGACTGAGATGTGTGCCAAAGACAGAAGATATATATCCTCCATTTTTGGTGGGAAGAAGTGGGAGAAGGGAGCATGTGGCAAGGCAGACCCTGTGATTGGCACGTGCAGCAGTAAGGGGACAATGTCGGAAAGAGGATGCTCCTGTCTGTCTCCCTGCTCACATTCACACTGTGTGCAGTTTGCTGTTTTCTTTTTGTTTGTTTGTTTGTTTTTGTTTTTTGAGATAGGGTTTCTCTGTGTACCTGTGTGTTTCTCTAGCTATCCTGGAACTCTCTCTATAAACCAGACTGCCCTTGAACTCACAGAAATCTGGCTATCTCTGCCTCCTGAGTGTTAGGATTAAAGGCGTGCACCCCCACCATCCAGCCATATGCACAGTTTTTAACTATGGACAAACTATTTGGTACTGACATTCTACTATAATTATTGATGTTATTATTATTTTGCTAAATATTTAGGCATTCTGCGGTGGAAATAAACCAACTGTGGGGTGTATGGATATGAGGGTTAGGACACTGGGCAGCTCAGTAGTCTGTCAAGTGCTGACTTGGTCTATCCATATAATCATTTCATTCCTGCTGCTTCAGTGAAGTCATCAGAGAAGCACACTCCAATGTCTGTTGGATCATCTTGTGACATCTGGGAACAGGCAGCTAGGTCTTTTCTGTTCTTATGAAATCATCTACCTCCGCCAAATTTGAAATTATCGCCTTTATGCTCAGAGAAAAACAATCATCTTGGCAGAAGGATCTTATATCTGGTCCTTTTTTGCACATTCCTTGATCTGTCTCAAAATAAGGGCATTCATATGTTTTTAATTCAGTGCCAAAATTAAGAAAATGTTTCTTCAGTCAATTATGTATTTGTATCTGTGTTTTATATTGAGACAGTTCATGGTAGACTTTTGTGTTCTGTTTTCTAGAATATTTTACCTTACTTACCCAGCTGTCCTCACAAAGGTGTGGTGGGAAGGATGGCTGGCAGTGGGTAAACATCCTGGCAACAACCCTGAGTGCCAAAGCTCATGCTTTTCCCCAAGAAAGGGTTGACAGAAACCCTTGCCTAAGAACAGCATCTCTTTCCCCTCCCTGGAGACAGAAGCCTCTCTCCTCTGTCAGCCCCAAGCTGTGGATCAGACACAATTCCTACTTTGTTACTCCGACTTTGTCACGAGTAATAACAACGCTGGTCCAGCTTTGTCATTCCAGTTGCTGATGGATTGCAAAATTCTGTCTGCAGGGTCTGTGGGCTGAAAACTTCAGGGGTCAAGCCTCTTTTATTGACTTCTAGGCAGACAATCCCAGTGCCAGGGTTTTTGCTCATTCCAAATTTTATATCATCAAAGCCTGGATCATCTGTCAATGAGTAATGGATATGAATGCTGAGATCCTGGAGACAGCTTCTCCAAGCTTTCTTAAACCCACAGAGAGAACACACTCCATGTTTTCACCCAATCCTTTGTGTAGCAGGACACAGTAACATAGTAGAATGGATTATATTATTCAAATACAGAATGAGATTTTTTTTATTGTAGCTGTTTTCTTGAATGACCACATTATAGTCTTTGATAACTAGTTCATTTAGAAAAGTGCCCCAGCTTCCTTGTTTTAATAATACATAACACTTACGACATGGTTAAGGGCACTTTGCAGTAGTGACAGCCTGGGAGAAAGAATTCCAGCGGCTGCCAGCCCTCTCTCAGTGTATACTGAGAGCTCATTTGCCTTTTGCTATTAGGGCTGTGGCAGTTGCCAGGGAAGGCCACTCCTAGTGCTTGGTGCTGCATCAGGGATGCAGTCTGGAGGAGTCAATAAATCAAACTGTGGCTTCTGCTTGGATGGTCCCTCCTCCTTCAGCTAGAGACAATAAGTGAAGAGTTCTTAGTACAGCTCAGATCTTGCACTCAGAGAAGTTGCCCTTTGAATCTACTCTGTAAATAGTGATTAGCCGCAAACCTTCCATTTTGATATTCTACCACCTGTATCAGTACCTGGGTACCAGAGGAAAGTGCCTTCCTTACTACAGCAGAACTTTAAATGGTGGATTCTTAGCAAGAGACAAAAATAGGTTCCCTATTGTTCAAATGGGTGTTTTAAGTGCTTTGCAGGTGTATCTTAGCGAATGGAAGTATTTATATTTAATGAGGAGAACTGAAGAATAAAAAACAATCATAGCCTTGGAGAATTGAAGATCAAAGCGTTCTTCATTAAGAAACAAATGAAGGCCTTCATCCTAGGAGCTAGTAAATTCATTAATTTTTAATAGAGGAATAGGCTATAAATGGTAATTTAATTCTTTGGGGAGAAGGTCATTTAAGTGTTGTTTAAGCATCCACATGTGTTTTGGAGTAAAGACCTGCTGTGATAGCTAAGGCAGGAAGTATATTACACAGTTGAGAAACTTGTTTCCAAGCTCTGAAGTCTTGCTTCGAACTGCTGTTTCTGTGCAGGATAAAACTTTCTGTGCCTGTCATCTTCAGTTGTTCTTGAGGAGCTGTGTTTCCCACCTTGCTGTCCCAATTACAAGTGTTGTTGCCAGGTAGAGTTGTATATAGAAATAATAAGCCAATTCAGAGTCCTCTGGCTGTTCTTCTATTCCATGACCTTCCTAGCTGGGGAAGTGTCCCTTGACCTTTGCACATTCTAATGCTTCTCTTTGAGGACGACCTCTAGTGGGTTTCTTTCTTTTACTTGCCTATCAGAAGGCTTGGTGTTTATTGAAGAAGCAATCTCTTTTCTCCAGATGTTGGTTCCATAAGAGAGTGCAGCTGCCCAGAATTGTTACAGGTCCCCAGGGGCAGCTCTTCCAAAGAGCATCTTTGTTGTGAACTGACCATGCTGGGATGTCACCAAATTGAGGATGTTGGCATTTTTCAAAGTAACAATGTGAAGGGGTATGCCATACGGGCAGAAGAAGCACAGAGTAAGTGTATTAATGCCACAGATTTGTATATGGAGGACTATGTGCACATAAAGGAGTGAATGTATATGGAGGGATGTGTGAGCAGGAACTGATTGGCACATGCTTGTAATCTCAGCACCGGGAGGCACAGACAAGCAGATCCATGTGACTCATTAGTCAAGCAGTTTAACTTACTCTGTAAGCTTCAGGCAAGTAAGAGACCCCTGAATAAAAAACAAGGTGGGTGGTTACTGAGGAATGACACCTGGAGTTGACCTCTGACCTCTTCACACACACACACACACACACACACACACACACACACACACACACACCAGCCAGATGTTGAAAGCAAGAAAGAAAGAAGGAAGGAAGGAAGGAAGGAAGGAAGGAAGGAAGGAAGGAAGGAAGGAAGGAAGGAAGGA
>CABHPP010120266.1:14091-35958 GCA_902168425.1 Peromyscus attwateri
GGAAGGAAGGAAGGAAGGAAGGAAGGAAGGAAGGAAGGAAGGAAGGAGATTCACAAAACCAATATAGAATGTTGTAGAGTGTGACTCTAGACTATCCTCAAACACCCAACAACAAAAGATCATCTGCTCTGATCCTTTGCACTAGGGATAAAGAAGATGGCTCGGAGTGATGAAGAGACATTCCTGGAGTCATCAGCCTGTAAGAACAAGCTTGCTTCCTGTGTCTCCTGCGGTGCATCTGTGCATTTTTCTCATGTTGAATGTTTTCCCAGGACATGCAGCACATAAAGGAATGAGTGCATACATTCTGTGCATTGCTGTGCCCTTGCTCATCAGTCTGCTGCTGCAACTCTGTTATCCATCTACAGGCATTTGATTCTGAATTGCTTCCCCTCTGTGTAACTCAGCTGTAGAGATACATGAAGTCAAGGACACTGTGTAAACTGAAGGAACTGACAACTTCTAAACCCTGTCATGTGCCTGTGAGGATTCAAAACATTTTGCTAGGGTATGAGCATCAAAATCAAGGTTTACTGAAACACACTTAGCTGTTTGGTGACAGATTGTTAAGCCTGATTTAGAAAAACAAAAAAGCTTCCCATGGCAAGGACTTCATTTGCATTCCTTGTCAATGTGCTCAGAACTCTCCTTTAGAACTATAGGGCTCGAACAATAACTCACTGTATGCTTTGGGCCCTGTTTGGGGACTTCCCACTGGCTTGAGGTCAGAGGGCCAGGTCAGGCCTTAATGCAGAATTGGTGCAAGGCTGTGAAAACAATTGCTTACATCATCTTTCTCATCTCTCCAAGAATGTCTGTTCTCTAAATCATGCTCTTAGCGATTTCATTCACATATCTTGGGTAGCAGTTTAGAAGCTTCCAGTTTTTGAAGGGTTCTGTTGGATGACTCCAGTGGTTGTATGAGTTTTGGTGATCAGTTTTCCTAGCCTCTGATCTCTGTCTAACATGCTCTGTAGTCTGGATAGGAAGAACAGTCTGCAGTTTTTTACTGGACAGCTTCTTCAATGGGCATCTGAAATTGCATGCCCAAAATGCATCTCTAGTTTCCCCTCCTCACCTTTGCCCCACCTCAGTAAATATCTGCTACACCGTCTTTCCAACTTGGAGCCTCCCTCTGGTGTGTGTGTGTGTGTGTGTGTGTGTGTGTGTGTGTGTGTGTGTGTTCTTCTACATTCAACTCTTAAACAAATCCCGTGACCCTAGCTTTGGGATGTTTCCAGAGTCTGAACCTATTTCATTGTTACTGTCTTCGTCTAGTCCATCACTAGTTCTTTCTAAAAATCATTGCGTTGGAGCTGGAGAGATCTCTTAGTGACTAACAGCACTGGCTGGCTGCTCTTCCAAGGTACCTGATTTCGATTCCCTGAACCCACATGGTGGCTCATAATTGTCTGTAACTCCAGGTCTAGGGGATCCAATGCCTTCCTCTGGCCACTACAGGTACTAGGTATGCACATGGTATGTGCTCATAACATGCAGACAAAATACCCATGCCCCCTCCTCTTTTAATTTAAAAAATAAAATCATCATAATGTCCTTTAGCTGGTCTCTTTGCTTCTTCCTGTGAAGGTTAATATTATTTGTTATCTTGGTAGTATCTACAGTTGCAAATTTCGGGGCATGTCTGTGAGTAATTTCCCAGATTGGGTTAATTGAGGTGCAAGAAGGCCCACCCTACACATGGGTGTCACCACTCAATGAGTCTTCAACTGCAAAAAGTGAAAGGACAGAGTGCCAGCATTTTCCACTCAGTGCTGCCTGCCTTTCCCTGCAATGTGAGCAGCTGCCTCTCCATCCCACTGCCTTATCTTCCACCGTAAGGGTCTGGACCCGCAAACTGTGAGCCCCATACACCCGCGTTCCTCAGTTACCTTTGTCAGGCACTTTGTCGCAGCAGTGAGCAGAGTATCTAACCCGCTGCTTTTCTTTGTGTTCTACTTACAACAAATCAGCTCAGAAATACTGGTAAATATTGGCTACATTTCTCCATCTCACTTCTGCTATAAATACCAGTGGCTTCCTAGTTAATCTTGTGACCTTTGCAAAAATACTCATCATCTGGTCTCCTCCTCGCTGAACTAGTCTGACCTTTCTCCATGAATTGACTCCTGCCACACTGTTCTCTCACTAGGCCTGTTCCTGCCTGAGAGCCTCATTCTTGCTTCCCAGCCCTAGCTCGGTCTCTCTCCTGCTCCTCATCCTCACACGTGGGCCCCTTTCTCGCCAAGGTCTTGCTGTAATGCTTTGTAATGCTCCTTTCTCCTCGCTGTCCTTGGCATCCTCTGACCTTCATCTATTTTAGGTATTGTCTTCATTCCTTTCTCTTCTTTCTCACCTAGAACACAGATACCCTTGGGAGCAAAGATTATTATCTTTGTCTGGGCCTGTGTCAGTAGCTCCTCAGTGAAGCCTATCTCATAATATGCCATCAGCATGTTGAATGAATGAATGAATATATGTTTTCAGGAAAAGTTTACCCTTTTGTGGCCCAAAGGTTTTGTTTCCTGTGGTGTTAATAGTTAATAAGAGAAATTCCAAGCTCATGGGGGGGGGGGGGGGGGGTAGATTGAGCTTATACGGCTTTCTTCAGCTGCACATTAGCCACCGTCTAACACGAAGACTGCACATCTAATCATAGAATTTCCACTCAGTTATACTGTTAATACTACAAATGCTAGCCTTAAGGATCTGAGCTTACAAAGACCTCCAAGAAGGCAGATGCCCCCAATTGATCCTTCTAGAGACCAACCATAGCCAGATGGATAAGATACACTCAGTGTTTATTCTAGGCTATGCTTTGCTGAATATCTCTCTGTCTCTGTCTCTGTCTCTCCTCTTTCTCTGTCTCTCTGTCTCCTCTCTCTCTGTCTCTGTCTCTCTCCTGTCTCTCTTCCTCTTTTCTCTCTTTCTTCCTCTCTCCTTGCCTCTCCCTACCCCTTTCCTTTCTCGCCCTCCTTCATTCTCTGGGGGGAGGTAGGTAGATATTGTCTCCATCTTACAAATGAATATTCTGAAATTTAAAGACTGTCAGTAATTTGTTATTCTTTAACAGTCAAGTGGCAGAAGCAGGCTACTAACCCCAGTGTCCGCTGCACACTTAGTAGAAGGGTTTTTCTCTGAAACATGTTAACTGAAGGAATTATTCCCAGGTAGGAGCTACTATTTGCTTTCATTGAAAACCTAATGGCTGCCCTCATAAAATTAGGCTCAGGTTGGAGAGTAGAGGGCAGGGTGAAGACATTGCCAAATTAGTACTGCAAGAGCTGGAGCAATAAGTAATCCAGAGCCCTCATCTGTGGACTGCAGGCTACGGAGGAGGGGAACATTAGCTAATTAGAAATCCAGGAAGAAAGAAGAGTCCAGAGTCACTATTGTAATTGGGCAAAGATATAGCCTGTACCGCCTCTCTCTAAACAGAGATATTTGGTCTAAATGTACACTGTGCTCTGGCAGCCAGAAGTAATTTCTGCTTCTCAGCCCTGAGGTACAGAGAAGAGCCTAAGCTCCTCAGGTCTCCCAGCGAACAGGATTTCAGACCTGGAGAGGTGTGTGGAGAGCTGTGCCGTTTCTCTTGCAAAGCTACTCCTGCGTGTGAGTTCTCCAACCAGGTGATGTCTTTCTTAGCCTGGATCCACATGATCGCCTCCCTGTCCAGCTAAACTTTCTCTCTACATTCCTCTGGCAACCTCCACCTGAACTTTAGGCTTGAGTCTAGGAGAGAGAACAGGATTAGTTTCAAAAAGTTTCCCAAGGCAAGTAGAGACAGCAATGTCCTTCTGTGTTTACTGTTTATTCCTCAAGATGAAAAATTAATTTGTGTAATGACATATGTGAGTGCCAGTAAAAGCTTGGCTAATGCTTAAATCCCTCTTACCTAATATAAGACAAAATGTAACCATGGATATGGACCACAAGCAAGCACATCCATTAACAGATATCGATGGCTTGTAACCAAGACAGCCTGTTGGTTAAATACAACCTTCGATTAATGCCAAACTGAAGAATAATTTATAAAAGATGCCAAGTGTATATCTTTAGCCTAAGTGTGTGACTATGTGAAGCATAAGTTTATCATTATCACCATTAGGGAGAAAAGGTAGCAGGTTGTTTTTTAATGAATCCAGATGTCCAGAACTATATTTTTCTTTATTTTAAACTTACCACAGCAGCAGTTTCAAAGCTAGAGCATGTTGAACATGACCACGGGAATGGTAGGTGAGACGGGATGGTTGCTTTTGTCTGTGAAGACTTAATTTGTGTGACACTTGCCTTATGTCTTCCAGGAAATTAGCATGTGAAGTTTTAAAACACAGAGTGGAGGTGCCACCGTGTTTACCAAGCCAAATCAACCGTGTATCTGTGTGACTATGCATAATGTTTTTTAAATTATGCAGGATGTTGTGAACTCTTCCTACCTGAAACAACACATTTACTTAAAGGAGACCTTTAAGTGTGGAATCCAGAAGGAGGGGAGTGTTGACATTTACCAATAGCCTCCTATGTGCCTGGCAGTGGGCTAGATACAAGAAGAAAGGATTGACATTTATGGAGACTCTTCCTTGTGCCTGGGAGCACAAAGTTTGGCATTTTCCTGGTCATGGGCACCACAGGCACTAGCCTAACCAATGTGTTTCTGAAAACAAAGGCTCCTTGAGCTGCTGCAGGCCAGTAGAAGCATACAGTAGAGCATATAGCTTCCCAGAGGCTTCCTGGTGCCTGAGGGAGGCAGAGGGTGGGACACAGAATGAAGGTGGTACCAATGCTACCAGGTAAAAGGCTTAGGGTACCAATGCTACTGGGTAAACGGTTGAGTTGTGAGGTTGATGGGAGCTTATCAAACTATATAAGGAAACCAGTTCTACTGTGTTCCAAATGTCAGTACTGGTTATCCATGAGACTGTGGGTCTGATTGTAACTGTATTCATTATCTTCTCTGCATTTTCAGAAAACAGGATGAAGGCTACTCATGCTCTCAAAAGGTCAAGAACCTTTAGCTTCCTTTTTCTAAATTCAAACATAGTTCAACCATTTGGAGAAATCTTATAAAATACACATGAATGTAAGGAAGAAAGTCAAGGCTGGAGACATGGCTCAGTAGTTAAGTGTGCTTGTAGTTTCTGCAGAGGACTGGAGCTTGGTTCAATTTATAAAAAGAAAATTATAATCATACTTGTGGTCCAGTTACTCTGACATATAATTACTGTTTCTGTTTTGAAGTAGAACTTCTGATGTTATATATAGAATTTTCTTTCTTATTCAGTTTGAATATATGGTGCATGCCCTTTACTTAATTTACCAGTAATCGGTTTTCTTGATTGAGCAATTAAAAGTAATAGACCTGTAGTGTAAGACATCTCATGGTGAGAGTCTAGTGGGGACTTCTGAGCCTTCTTTTCTCATGGACACTGATTGTCAGAGCCCAGAGGAAGGACCCTGCTCTGTTTGTAATAAGAGCACAACCCTGTGATCATGGAGAACTTTAGTTCTTTAGGGTTCAATACCTGAGTAGTGCCAGCAGAGGCAGATGAGGCAGGCTTTATCTAGTCAGTACTAAACATGAGAGAGTGGTACATGGGTGAAGCTGCTGCCCCGCAGATACATGGTAGGACAGATGCTCCCATCTCTAAGGAAGTGGCTTCCTCACCTTATTAAAACCTGTCAATTTCGGTTGTCTTTGTCTACTCAGGCTGCCATAACAGAATACCACAGAGCTGTTAACAGCGGAAAGTGGTTTTTCTTACAGCCCTGAAGGCTGGAGAATCAAATAGCAATACTTTGGAAACCTGGTCTCTGCTGAGATCTCACTTCTGGGCTCCGCATACCATCTTTCCCCATTGTCTCAGCTGTCTTTTCTTTAGATTTTGCCCATAAGAAGGGAGAACATTCTCAGATATTTCTTCTTACGAGGACACCAAACCCACTGCATGAGGGCCCCATACTTGAGACCTGATTTCTGTGGTGACTCCATCTCTAGTATGGCCACTATGCTAGACAGAGCTTCAGGATGTGAATTGGGGGAATGGGGAGGACACACACTCCATACACAATACTTACCCAACAAAGTATAGTGGGCTCCTGTTGCTGCTGGACTGCTAAGGTGTCTAAGAAATAGAGACGCCCCCATAAGCCACTGCCACATTACACTGGAGTGGAAATAAGTGTGCCTTGGACCCCAAGTTTGGGATGGCTTCCAAGCAGGCCTTAAGAAATAAGTGTTTATGATGCAGTAACTATTCCAAAGAATAGGACAACTTGATTTTGCCTTTCTTATTTTCTTGCATTTAACATTATTTTGCTACATCAAACCAAACTTTGTAAGTCACAAAAATCCTCTATGCCATAATCTCTTTTTGGTCTTATTTGCAATATGAATAAATAAAACAAAATGCAGAAGCTGGAGCTAGGTATTTGTGGGATATTAATTTCAGGCATGCATCTCTTTGTTCCTTCTTCCAAGCCTCCTCTTTCTAAAGACCTGGTTGAAAATCCAGCAGCATTTGCATAATCTCCTGCAATCCTTCCTGATCTCTCTTAATGCCCTTTGCTTGCTTTATTCAGTGGCCATGGCCACTTCTTCTCTCAGCATCTTCCTCCGCAAACTGGAAGTCTCGTGTTGTCTTCTGAGAAAAGGACACGTAGAGCTGGAGGTTTCCACGAAGTGGAGCGTCCTGTCATTCTATCATATACTCGACTTACATTTACTGAGCACTTGCTACTTGACATTCACTACATTTAGGGATCACTGACTTTGGAGTGCATTAGAGAGCTCTTCAGCCTTGGGTGCATAGAGATGTTGCAGGTAGGAGACACCGCTCTGACTGGGTCCACGGGGGCTCCCTGGAACCCTGTGGCTGGTGTTTCCTCCCCCTTTTTTTTCATAATTTGGTCATACCTATATATCATTGTACCTTGCTCCGATTATTTCTCTATAATCTTCCCGTGTGCCTCATTTCTTCCTCTTTCTCATCTCCTTCCTGCTTTCCATAAACCTTCTTTTCTATTAAGACATCTTTTAAGGCTTCACTGAGACCCAGCCAGGAGGTAGTGCTGGGTTAGTGAGGCCACCAGTGATCACTAGGAAGGAATTTGAGGAGAGAGAAGAGTGTGACCTGAAAACTGTATGTTGGTTGTCCTGGGTTGAACTGTGTTAAATACAGTTCTTTCACTGAGTTGTGACTACAGGGTCAAAATTAGCTTCATCTTTCCCAGGAAAAATATATCAGTCTTCCACCATTATCAATGAAACAAAGTTTAAATCTTGGTTTTAAATGCACATTGATCTATTGAAAAAAAAAACACCTCTTCTATGGATTTTTTCCCATTTCTCCTCAAATTTTAGGTTACAGTTGGGAAATTGTTCTCTTCTTGGGAGAAACATACCCCATCAGCAAAGGTTTATTAATGTGCGTCCTCAGAAGCCCAGCTCTCGGCCAGCTGCTTTTCTGAATGTGGACAGAAAGGACCTTTAACCCTTGAGTTTTGTCTGTGAAATAGTCATAAACACTCTTGGATATACACTAATCATCGTGGGTATAGTGACAAAGCATAAGGAGCCACACAAGACCATCACACTAGGGTGAGACCAAAGCCTCAGACTCCAGTGCACAGCCTGGAGAGCTGATGACAGGCAGGAGCTCCTGGGTCTGGCCAGTGGAGAGCTGTTATAGGGGCAGCAGCCTGGTGAACATGCAGGGCAGGACATAGGAATAGAGGCCTCTACTGGCTGGGTGGTTGTCAAGCAAACTCCAGGAAGATAGACACAACTGTTCTCTCCTTGCTGGCTCTGACCTTGGGCTTTCTGCTCCCCCTGGCTTAAAATCCAGAATTCCACATCTGACTCCCACACAGAGTGTGTGAAACAGTACAGAGTTGTGGCTGGTTGCAAGCAATACAGTGGATGAGAGCAGGGGTGAAGGGGAGGAGCAGGGCAGCAGCGAGGAGGAATGGGGAGGAGGCGGCAACTTAGTTCATCTCCATCACTAGAAGATTGTACTTGACTGGATTCTGCCCATCTTTGGCAGAGTCCTCCTTCCTGAAGCCATCTTTCAATCCTTGGGTTCCTTTAGCAGATACACAGTCTTCAGAATTCTCACAGTTAACTTTGCACAGAATTCTATAAGGATCTCATGAAAAGGCTTTGCATTAGTTAATCTTTTTAAACACCTGACATACTCCTTTACATATAAGAACTCACCTTTCATCACCTAGATCTATATACATAGGGCCTATCACAAGAAATAAATTTGAACCATTTGAAAATTCACCATCGTTCTGATCACCAAATGACAATTGCCATTTTTTTCCTGTTTTCAATTAGTTCCATCATTAGTTGAAGAGCATCTTATAATATGAAAATTAAAATAATTTTTAGATGTATCCCTATAATATATAAAAACTACAAAAAGCTGCCATTTTTAAGAAGGTATTTAACCACAAGGCTTATATTCAGACCATTTATAGTCCCTTTAATACTACTTTAGATCTTAATTCATTCTCTAGACATAACCCATGACCAAACTCAGTGGAGATCTCCCGACATTAATTTTTCCTTCCAAACCCACAATCATTGTTTGAGCATGAATGTGAAAACATATTGTTTCCTATGTTCTGCGGGTTTGTAAGTGAGTGTAGTTACCATTTAGAATTCTCCCACCTGCTTCCAGATGTCAAAGCAGGGGGTATTACTCTTGAGAGCTCATCAATTCTGCTTCAGTGGATACTGGGAGGATGCAGGGTGGATAATTTTGCCTATCAATCCCTTTTGAAATCTTAAATTGTTCGCAATAGGTGCAAAGTATTGCTTTATTGGGTAGGGTGAGAAGGTGGAATAGCAATCATTTAGTAAGAAATTCTGTCCAGCATGCGCTGGACATAATAAACCAGCCTTTGCAGGGCTTGTGGTAAGCTCTTTTTGGAGGAATTAGCTTGTTTCTGTGGGGGTGGTGAAGGCATCCAGGATGAGGCAAGTGATGACTGACAGCCCAGCTGGTGGAGATGGGTAATTGGAAATTCATGGCACATAAATCTACCGGTACTTATCTCGAAGCACAGGGAGAGAGGGGATACAAGCAGGGGAACGTTTAACTCTTTCAAAGGGATCTAAGAATGTGGCATGTCTTCGGTTTGTCATCTGAACTTTAATTCTAGTTTTCCGTTTTAGACCAATGCATTCTGTTTAAGAAAAGGACTCTGCACAGTAAATGAAAATATTTGCAACTGTTCCTAAGAACGATCTGTAATCCTTCCCCCATGTGGCCTCCTGAGACAGTGACTGGTCTCTGGTCCCTTACTCTTCATTGGTTTCTGGATTTCTATGTGTTCATTTCATATATAGGATCTTCCTCTACTCTAAACTACTTTTAAAATGAGGTAACATTATGTCATTTGCAAGCAATGTGAGCTAAAAATAGTAGCCTATAAGTGGGTACATTGTTCTTACTGAAGTCCCATGTACTCTCTGATAGCTTGAGTCTTTGTTTAACATCCCAAGATGCACATATACATTTGCAATCTTCATGATAAACCTCTATATTAAAGATGGCCAATAAGTCACTTCTAATTTATTAATTTTTCTTCAGGCAAATCAACCCTATCCTTTCTAACTAACTGAAACTTTTTAATCTCAACAAAGATAAATCAATGTTTTGAGCTTGTCACAGTGTAGGTGAGATTAAGACTCTCCGTAAGCCTTGTGGACAGAACCCTTGACCCCACACTGTAAGTGGGACAGGACTTTTGAAGGGAAGGATTCGTTTCAGCAGCTGGCCTTCCACATTTTCTGCTTCCTTTTTGCTTATGTTCAGAACACTTAGCTCATCTTGGTGGGTTATGTTCCTGAGGATTTGTGGCCATATCTGTACTGCTTGTGTCTGGAGAAGTGTTACATCTTCGTCAATGCCAGCAGTCCTGCTGGTGAGCACAGCTACCACATAGGAATCTAACTGTCTGTAGTTCCAGAGCTTTGAGTCTATCTGAAGTCTGGGAAAGGAGGAGATTGTGAGTGAGACAACAGGGCACAGGAAAATAAATAAATAAATAAAAATTTCCTGCCATGATTACTTTCGAGGTGGATTGGTCAGTGTGAGGGAACGCATCAACTTTCAATCCCAGCTTATCATCTGAGTTCTTTTAGGTACTTTGATACTTTTTTTAGACTAGATCTTTCAAGGCAAGAGGACTTGGCTGGAGATGTAGTTCAGTTGGTTGAATGTTTATCTAGCATGCAAAAAGCCCCTAGATCAGACCCTCATCACTGCATAAACTGAGTCTGGTGGTGTACACCTGAAGTACCAAAACTTGGGAGGCACCTTAGAGACAGAGATGCCGTAAACCTTTCTGCCATTTCCAAAGGCTATTATAGTTGATTTCTGATTCTGATGTGTATCTCTCAGATGGACTGACTGATTCCATGTGAACAAGATAATGATGAGGGTGGATCCCAGAGAATGGGTGAATACTTAGATGTGATAATCGCAGCAGGAATGCCTGCATAGAAGTAATTATAAAGCTTTTAAAACCACCTTTCATCTCTTCAAACGAACTGCAAATAATGTATGTCTCTTTAGTGAATGGAACAAAAGGCCATGTTGTCAGTTGAATAATATCAGTAGGGCTGGAGAGCAGCTCAGCAGTCTAGACTACTTGCTGCTCTTGCAGAGGACCAGGGTTTGAGTCCTAGCACCCACATGGAGGCTCACAACTGTCTACAATTCCAGTTCCAGGAGATCTAATACCTTCTTCTGACCTCTGAGAGTACCAGCCATGCACATGGTGCAAATGAATACTCATACAAATCAATAATAAATTTTTAAAAAGTATATATAATAAGGAAGCTTCATGATCTTTATAAAAGATATCAGTAGCCATGATAGCTTTATAAGGGAGGCTTCTGGGTCAACAGCTTAAATTCATCTTCATCCAGTTTCTTATGAACTGTAAAGCCTTTAGTAGTCTGAGTATGCACAGAAAGAAACCTTACTGTGTGGCCTTGCATATTCCAGCCTTCACAATCTGTCTAGTCCTTTCCTTTCTACCCACAAGCCCAAGAGATAGTAACTTATGAAGCAGGCATGTGCTAGAATGTACATGATTCAAAATAAATCCAGTTCTCATAGGCAAAGAATGTGCATTCCATCCACTGTGACCATGGAGAATAGCCATGCCTGTGTTCATCAGCCCAAGGTGCACAGCTTGTCTGCAGAAGTGTCCCGGACTTCCTGCCTTTGTTCTCCATGCCGGTGTCTTACTAATCATTGCTCTTACACTAGCTCAAATTCTTTACTCAAGTTTGTACTTGCAGGAATCTCTTATGAACCATTTGTTTATTTTTATTTTTGAGACAGGGTCTCTATGGTTCCAACTGGCCTGGAGCTTACTTTGTAACCCAAGGTTATTCTCTTATTCATGTCAATCTTCCTGCCTCAGCTTCCCAAGGGCTAAAATTACAGGTGTCTGCATACCTGTCTAGAGAACTCATTCCATTGGTGATTATTGATATTTGTGTATTGGTTTACTGTGTCCCCGAGTCTGTGCCCCCCACTAGACTATGAAAATATCAAAGGTAGACTGTCTGTCTTTTTTCTTGAGAGGAGTTTAATGAACATGTGCAGACATGCAGCCAGGTTCTTCTGTCCAAGGATTTGAACTGCTGTTCCTTCTGTCTTGCATGCTTTTCCATAGATCTTTAAACTGATGCCTTTGTTCTCAGAGAGGCATCCTCTGAACACCTTACTTAAGCAGATTATTTCCTTCATCCCAGCCTCTCCTTATCATTTGGTGAGGTGTGTTGTCTTCTTAGGACAGGCCACTATGCGGCATGTTGTATTTGCTTCTGTCTGCTGCCACTAAACACAACCTAAGAGCAATGGTGGCCTATCTCTCCTTCTCTGTGTGCTCTGCAGCTAGAACTTTGCTGGCCTGTGGAAAGCCTTAGTAGGTGTTTGTCAAATACGTGGATGACATTTGACTTCCTCATCTGGCTGTGGTTCTAGTCTAACACAATGTTTTAATTACCAGGTGGGAGCTCCGTGTCTTGCTGGAGGCTGGTTGGTGCTGGCTCCAGGGCTCTCTGAGAAGCCTGATGCTCTTTTGTGTCTGTCCCGTCTGGTCTGAGTTTTCCTCAGCAGATGCTGCATGGGTTCTCCCTGAATCTTGGAGCTTCAGACCCTTTTGTTCATTATTCCTCTTCCTCTGGTGACCAGCAATACTGGCCAGGGTTTGGTGTCTGCATTTGCTTGTGTTTTTCTCTTCAGTTTGTCTCTACCGAGCCAGGGACTCAGACTTGCCAAGAGCCATGTTTGAGAGGGTAACAGCTATTCAGAAGATTTCATCTTTCTCTTAAGATGCCTGACAGTTACCCTAGGAGGAAAGACACTTGGCTAAAGAAGAGGATGAGTGCTTGGCACAGGAGAGACGGCATCTGTCTCAGTTATGTTTCTATTGGTGTGAGAAAACACCGTGATCAAAAGCAACTTGAGGGGGAAAGGGTTGATTCAGCTTACAGGTTAGTCTATCACTGGGGAAGCCAAGACAGGAACTCAGGGCAGGAACCTGGAGTTAGGAAGTAAATAAGAGAGCACAGAGGAATACTGCTTCCCCAGTGATGGACTGCAACCTGTAAGCCAAGTGGTTTTACTGCTAGTGGAACTGAAAGACACATCCAGTGTATAACTTCATCATTACTGTGTGGCTCATGTTAGGTCTGGGGCTGTCTGTCTGTCAGTTAGGTTAGCTGTAAACAGCAGAATCTGCACCTCTAACCTGCTCCATAGGACTTGGAGAAAATATGGGTCATCAATGTATAGCCTTACTCTGGGGAACATTCAAGAATTCCACTGAAAGGCCATGGTCAGTTCTTACCTCTGCTCTAGGGCTGGAAATATGCACACATGTGCTGCACATGTGTGTGTGTGTGTGTGTGTGTGTGTGTGTGTGTGTGTGCACGTACATACGTGCACATGTGCGCGTGTGCTGTGACCTCCAGCATAGGTGGTCATGTTTGCCTTTTCATTGAAACTGAAGGTGGTAAGAACTACCTAACAGAAGACGCAGACTGTCCTCTAGGAAGATTAAAATACTACTGGATATAAATATTTAAAGGTCTTACGGATTTTTTGAGACAGAAACTGGAATCCTAAGAGGAAAAATTTAGCCGTTGTTTTAGAATGATTTCATAATGAACCAAACTAGTGTTTAATCAGCTGAGAACTTGAGCAGTTTATCATGAAGATGCAAAATGCAATTACCACCTAAGCTCTTATTTTACTCCCCAAGTTCCTTCACCCCTTTTTCTTTTAGCATTATTGCATTCTATTTGGATTTTTGCATTTAGCTTCGGGGAAAAGAAGAGCACACTTGCTAAAACAGGATAGTGGACGTCACCCGGGTAGACTATTAATTCACTCTAGCTGCAAAGAAGTTGCTGTGTATACAAACAGGCTCTGTAGCTATACACATTTCCTTTCCTACTGGTAGAAAATTCCAAACAGAGCACACAGTCTTCTTTGAATGAGAAATAGTCTCAAGTTGGAGTTTATTATTTTAATCATTGTTTTTATTAGTCATTTAACAATTGCCTGGTACTGATTAATTATCTGGCTGTGTTATGTTAATAAGATTTCCAGGGAGGAAAAGAAGTCATTTTGCTTACATGGGTTTAGTCTAATTTTATTCACCAAAATGGTATTTACTTAATAACAATGGTGGGGATGAGCTAAGATCCAGGCTGTGCTGTCTTCATTCCTGTGCCTAGCTAATTAGCAGACCCAGTCCTACCCAGGGGTGTGAGTCATGGCTATGTCTCCAAGCTCTTTACAGACTTTGTGGGGAATCAGTGAATCCTGCATCTCCTGCCATGTGAAGTGGTCCATGGGTTCCCACTGGATAGCCATCCATGAGGAAGATGGAGTACTCCTGGACAACTTGAATCCTGCATCTCCTGTCATGTGAAGTGGTCCATGGGTTCCCACTGGATAGCCACCCATGAGGAAGATGGAGTACTCCTGGACAACTTGAAACCTGCTCTGGTTCCCAAGCAAACAAACAAGGCTACTTCTGGTTTTTTTTTTTTTTTTTTTGGTTTTTTTTTGTAGTTGGATGGGTTAGTTTTCAGCCTTGGGAAGGACCATCTGACACTGACACTTTGGCCCCGGGTTTGAATCTCTGTTGCGCCATTTTCTCTTCCCTCTATTCTGCAGGGGCAGAAGATGGTTTTCCTTTTGTCACGATGAGAACTCTGTCACTACATAGCAGCCTCAAAGTGTGTAAATATTACCAGAAGGATCAGATCAGGGATCATCTGCCTTTCAGACCCTTGGAAGCACAGGTCAGACATTGAGTCTTGGAAGAACCATCATGGGCTTTGCCATAGTGTCTGAAGAACTGAGTCCTACACTTTTAGTCAAGTGGAGATATCTTTAGAACTTGGTTGTTTTTGATTTTGGACTCTAGAAGGTCTTTGAATTTGTTACTATAAAAATTACTTAAGAGCAAGAAAACTTTTTAAGTTTTAAAATGTTTTGATAATCCAGACATGTATACAATATATTTGTTTTTATCAAATTCACCCCCTTGCTCCTTTCCCACCTGCTCTTTCTCCTGTTGGAACCTTTTTTCCAGCTGGTCCACTCCTGCTCTCATGTCTTTTTTGGTTTTTGGTGGCCTACTGAGTTTAACTTGGATTGCTTGCACGAGCACGGATGGGGCTATTTGCTGGAGTCTCACCAATTCACCAACGGCTACACCACTGGGGAAAATGACTTCCTGTCACTGAAAAGCTATTAACTTCCAAAAGCCCCTCCCCTATGCAGGATGGAGTATTTACTGGCCCCATCCAGCTTAGGTCTTGAGTGAGTTGCTACAGCTGCTGTGAGTTCATGGGAGAAGTGGCCATGTCACATCGAGAAGATGTGTTTCACAGCCACCCCCCACACCCATTGTCTGGTTCCATGGCCCATCGTCTATGATGAAAAACTAGTTATTATTTATTTCAGAGTTCCCATTATATATTTTAGGTGATGAGTTCTCTCTATTTTTGTTTTCTTTTTGAGACTTTTGTATTTGGGGTGCACAGTCAGAAAAGCAAGAGTCATATCTGAGTTTGTCAGAATCAAATCATTGCTCAAACATTTCATTTTGAACAAGAATTTAGCAGCTTACGCTATAAACCATGAGATAGTGTTGACAGCCTATTAAAATATAATTTAGAGGGTTTTGGAAACCAGTAATAAATAATGAAACAAGACCCCGTTTTAGGAATTACATGTTTATATGGAGATTTTAGTTGAAAGCCCAAAAGATTTGACAACATGTTCTGTTTGGTGTTTTCAAGTTTTGAAAGGGTGTTTTAAAAATATGTATCTGAAAAATACAGGAACTATGCAATATGATTTCCAATCCTCTCTGTATTATTTGCTTCTTAAGACTTTTCCTTTAATCCTCTCCAGGTGGGGTTCTTAGTCCTCAGAGACAAGGAGGACTTAGGCTAACTGTGCCTGCTGCCTCTGGCTGTGGGTCTCAGCAGGGATGGAGGGAGGTCTTCTGTGACCTGCACCTTTGCCTCAGCGAAAACTGACTTCTGTCTGCATCTGTGTGCCACTTTCTAGAGCAGCTTCTTTGGAAGCAACTGATCTCACTTGCTTCTTAGACTTCTTCATCTTCCTGGAAATCTGATTGATATGGATGCAAGCTTCTGGGCTAGAGTCTTGGCTTCTTGGTTGTAAGGAAAAGATACTGAAGATGGGCTAGTTGGAAGTGTGTAGTCTTGGTACCAGTGTGGCTTTCACGAAGTTTCCTCCTAGTAGATTTAATTTTATTCCTATTACTCCCATGACTAAAAATTAAGTCCAACAGATTGTGGCTAAGCTGGCTCTACATGGTGTTTATACATGTGAAATGGCAAAGATGGCTGATTTCTGGGTTTTGTTTTCATTGAGAACATAGGTGTGTAGAGAGATGTGAGGTCAATCTTATTCTAGCAGGGAGGGCACCATTTCAGGATTGAAAGTCAAGAGGAAAGCTTCAGTCTGTGGCCTAAGCAACGTGACTCTCCCTCAACTAGACAGGGATGAGGTAAGACCAGACTGAGATGAAGCAGACATGTGGTGGCCTGAAGGAGGAGGTCCAGTGATGGTGGTCAGAAGGGGAATGTGCTGATGCAAGGGTATGCTACAGCTTCATTCTGTGGGGCTGGGGTGATTTTTCAATAGTGTCAGACTAACCCAGGCATGAAGATTCAATGCACTGTAGGACCCCGAGCTGGGCCAGAAAAAAAGAACATGCATATGGGACATTATAAATATAGGACCTTAGTAAGCATTTCTAAAAGAAGTTAGCACTGGTTTCAGAGTTCCCTTGTTTTAAGCTCTCGCTGCTGGGAAGTTGATGACATGTTTTGTTCTCCTGTTTTGTCCTTCTTCTGCTGCTGAAGATCTTGACATGCCAGCAGAAGCCTGAGAGGGAGGCTTCTGGTGCTTTCTCACCTTGTCAAAGAGCAGGCAGCACAGAGGGGTTCTGTTATGTAGTTATAGTATAGACCAATTATATTGGTTTAAGGATCATCAAGTTTTTATAATTTTTTTCTTTAAACAATTGTTCTAAAGGGATTTTTTTTCTTATACTGGGATTCTAACCGATAAATGTAAAAGGAATAATGGAACAAATAATTACCATGTGGCATCCATCAAAGCAAAGGGACAAGAATGGGTGCCAAAGTTACTGGGTGAAAGGCACCAAAAGCAAAATACTCTCTGAGTCCCAGAGTAAGTCCCCATAGGAAAGGCTTAGATTAAAAGGGGAAGCTATAGATTCATAACAACCAGGCCTAGAAAAATCACAGAGTTAATCTAATGACCAAATTTCTGCATGTCAGGATATCTGGCATCATCCCATCTTCTGGATATGATGGTAGAATTAATCTTGAGAATACACCAGATAGAACCAAATTGAGAGGCAGTTCACAATACTATAAACCAGCACTCTTCAAATGCCAACATCGTGAGAGACAAAGCATAGGGGATCTTATAGACTAGGGAGACAGAGGTAACATGACAGGGAAGGTCTGTGCAGATACCTGTGTTGAATGCTGAACAAGCAAAATAACAGAATGTGCAGCCATTGACAAGAGCCAGCAATCTGTTTATTAGTTCTCAGTATCAACAATAGTTAACATATAATTAGCATACCATAATCATTATGTGTTAACACCTGGGAGTGCTGAGGGAAGGGTAGGTGGAAACTTTTTGTATGGGTTTTTCCTCTTTTGGGGAGTTTTTAAAGCAAAATCTTTTCTTTAGGGACATGGACCTTGCTGAATCAATGGGTGGACTCTCACATGTTACCTGCATGCACTAGTTATAAGAAAACAGAAGTGGACAATAGGCATGTCCTTATTGTTATTTTACTTTTAGCTTCTCAGGGTGGCTGTCTTCCTCCTACCCTCCTTCCATGGTCTTGTTTCAGGGAAAAAGAGGGGTCCAGCTTTGTTAATGGCATGGCCATCCACAGCAATGCTCCCCAGATTCTCCTGGCTGAAGTTCTGAAACAAATTTCTTCCAGGGATCTTTACTTACATTTAAGTTGATAATTTATATTTTTTTCCCATGTTAGGCTAGTATCAGCCCTCTCAACACCTAGATCTGCTCTTGAGAATTCTCTCTCACGAGGGTCCATACAGGACAGTTCAGACCAGTGACACCCCAGCTCATTTTTAAAACAGCACAGGAGAAAACAACATCATATACAAGCCAAAATGGAATATTTCAGAAGTTTTCCTTTGTTTAATTTGGCTCACTCCCTGGCCAGGCAGAAATATAATCAAGTGGGACATAAGTAGCATTCCAGAAAGCAGAGTATATCCATTCCCTTCAGTCAGGCCAGATTTGCTCATCCAAGTGATCATGTTCCTAAGGGATGCCCCTGGGAGGCTGCAGGGGGAGGGAGGCTGCAGGGGGAGACTGGGGTGGGAGGCTGCAGGGGGAGGCTGGGGAGGAGAGGCATCTTAGATTTTCCCTTGAAAGACAGCTGCAGGGTCCAGGTACCAGCCCAGACCTAGCCCTATGCTCCTGGTTCTTCCTGGGTCACTGTGTCTCTCAAAGAAGCTCACAGTATGAAGTTCCTCCACAGTGGATGTTAAAGTACCAGACCCCACAAGAAGAGACCAATTATTCATAGGGAGATCTGTGTTAAATAAAACACAGCGTTAGGCCAAGGAGCATGAAATTCGGGGTTAGTGTTGACAGCCCCTCATTCCTGGCACTTACTAATTTTATGTCTCTCCTCAGCCTGTGTCATTGCTTGAAGATGATTTAAAGGCAGACTTTCAGATTCCGTGACTTAACTCTTTAAGACCGTCACTGACTCATGGGAATTAGTGGTCTCCTGTTTTACAAAAATTCTAAATTGAGCTTATTCTTATGGAAATTTAATCTTTAACAATTTTATCAGAAAGTGATGCAGGCAGATGTGTGCCTCCTACTGAAGCTCTGAACTTACCATGAACATTTTATTTCTAGTCACACACTTCTGAAACCAGAGGATTAGAACTGTAATAGGAAAAGCATGGTATTTGCTTTCAACTCTCTTGTCGGGTGTGTGTGTGTGTGTGTGTGTGTGTGTGTGTGTGTGTGAGAGAGAGAGAGAGAGAGAGAGAGAGAGAGAGAGAGAGAGAGAACGAGAACAAAGGCGTGTCAAGCACAAGGTCTAGAAAAGGATGTATCCCAGATGAAACTAGTCATACTGAAAATGATACTGTGAAGAGCCGAGACAAGCTTCAGAAGAGCAGCCTTCTTTTGGTAACGGCAAGATGAATATGTAAATTCTGTGCTGTTTGTCATCTTGCTTTATCTCTGGGTTATGATAAACTTCAGTTACCTGACAATGAAGCAGAATTAAAACCAGTGGGGAAAACGTACCAATTAGTAAGGAAGACCTACTGTGAGGGTCACTGTGACAGGAGACAAGATAACACTTCTCAGACAATGTTCTCCAGTTCATCATTTGCCAAAACACCAGGATTAGGTCATGACCAGTGGTCAGTCCGACCCAGAAAAGCCTGAAAGTGCCTCTGGGCCAGGAAGACTGGCAGATGCAGGGAAGGCAACTTACCAACTCAAAGCTCCCTTCAAAATGAAGGTCTTACACAGATTCCGTCAAGTTATAGCCTACTTCTTGTCTGATATGTGGGTACCCCTCCTGACACCCCACTTGGCTGTCACTCTACAGAGCATATAAATTAGAGCGGGCTCTCTTATTTTAAAGTGATACTAACGGCAGCATATGTCATACTGATCATACCAGGGAGCTAGCCAAGTATGGTGTTAATTGGGTCCTCTGGAACTCAGCACCCCAGGGACCCAGAACTTTCTAGCAAGGGGTGGGGGTGGGAGGGAGTCAATCCACAGGCTGCATGAAAATGAAATCCAAGAGCCTGTAGTGTCTGGATCACTGATTCTTGGCAGTTCAGCCAGCTCATTTTGTATCTAATTTCTTCTTTTAGTTACTTGTGTTATGTGTCCCCACAACCTCCTTTCCTGCAAAGCCATGAAGCCTTGTGCAAACCTGCTGCCCCAGAATGCAGCCTTTGGCAGCTCTGACCCCATCGTTCTGAGGCTCATTCCATATGGTGTTCACATTCCCCATTCTCTTCAGCCCTTCCCTCCTCGTCCATACGTTGGCGCACACTCTTTCTCTTTCTTACACACACATGAGTGGGGGGGGGAGGAGGAGGAGGAGGAGGAGGAGGGGGAGGAGGGGGAGGAGGAGGAGGAGAGCTGTACATACTTTTTTTCCCTTGGGAGACAGAAGTAGGGCAGGCTCAGGACTTGTAACCAGCACCATTCAAACTAAGGGGCTCATTGCTGTGTGTTGAGTTCATGGCCAATTCTTCAACTCTGTGAGAGTGATTATCATGATCCTTTCCATTTTTCCTTCCATCCTCCTCTGTCTTCTTCCAGGACAAGGTTTATAAGAAAGGGAGATGGTTGCCTTCCCTGGCTCTTTCTTGTTATCCAGACAGTGAATGAAGGATGGAGCAGGCAGGCTGGAGTTCTGACACACAGTTCTTAGGGGACTGCATGAGGAGTTCAACAAAAAGTGTGCATTGCAGGCATGCCTGCTGAGTTTATTATGCTGTTATCTGTCACTTACTCTGACTGAAAGGTAAGGGCTTCTGTAATTTGTTGCTGCAAAGAATTGGTGCATTGTTCTTTTTCTAAGGCTTCCAACTAATTGGGTCTAGAGGGAAGATTGAAATGAGAGTTTTTTCTTGACTTCTGTAGCTCATCTTATTAGACCCTCTTTTTTTTTCTTTTAATATTTGAATGGAAAGCAATCACTTCAATCTGTGGCTGTAGACAGAATGTGTATTTCATTGTCTTAAAGGAAAAACAAACACAAACTTTTTGATTCCCTGTTTCTTTCCATTTACAATTTTTCTTTTATCCTTGAAGAGATATAGTATACACAAGGCCATCTTTTCAATCATGCCTGTAAACTTTGGAAATAGGAGCTGTGATCTTCCCAAGACAAAACTATTTTAATTCCTTGGGTTGTGATTTGCCAATTAAAAATTCCAGAGCATGTTAGTAATCTATGTGAAGATGCCTAGTCACTATTAATGTAGTAGAGGCAGTCATACCTGTGGATGTTCTTGGAATGTTACATCCTGGAGGATTCTCAGAGTCTGACAAGCCTATTGGATAAGAGCGGTTCTTTTCTGTCCCACTTTTGTTGAGTCTGGAGAAAGGCAAAGCATACATGTCATCTTACATATAAGCTGAGAAAACAGGACTTCTTATGTAGAGATATCCTAGTTTCAGAAAATAACTGAGTTATGTTTTAAAGGCTCTGGGAGTCCACTAGTCATTTTTATTCCACACAAAACAGGAACTGGCCTCTGTATCAATCATACTAACAACAATTGCCTTGGAAATTACTGGGAACTCCAGTCTGACTGTCACAGAAGCCTGACAGTGATATGTGGAGCAAACATAGCCAATTGAAAACATTCTTTTGCCTGTGTATTTTGGGTGAGCTTCATCGTCTCCTTAAACAGAAGGAATGTTCTTCTTGCAGAGAAATTTTTATTCTACTCAGAAGGTTCCCAGGTGCTCCTAATTTACCAGCAGAGGCCTCTTAACCACAGACTAAGGATTGGTCAGTGACCAAAGCATGTGTTTTTCCCATCAAAGCGTCTTCCTTTTGGTACCTTCCATAGTTTGGACAGTCTTGCAAAATCTTGAGATTCTTGGTGCTCTGCAATGGTATACAACATGGAGTCTACACCCCCACATCACCAAAGCTCAGAATATGGAGATCCTCCAAGAAGTATCAAGTGATGGCAAAACCATGACTGCAGCCTCACAGGAATGCCACAAGGGCACCCATGTCCATGTTGTGAGCCTCAGCCATCCTCTTAGTTCAGCAATTTGCCATCTGATGCTTCCCACCACTTCACAGAAATTAACCAGTAAATTCAGGGTAACTCACATCCCTTTCCATGACCTCTTCCCTACAAATTCTAGGACTTTTTTTTTAACAAGATAAACTGCAAACTCTAATGTAGTATTCATATAGTTTTCAACCATTTAACACGTTACATTTTGCTACCATTTTATTAGCGTCTTGCTTTTCAAAAGATAAGTTATGAGCAATGTTTTGATTGTGGTGTTCCCCAAGCCTTATCTACCTGATGAGCTGTTTGGCTTTATTGTGTGTTGGTGCAGAGCACAGATGATTTTAAGAATGCATATGCTTTATTAGTGTAAAGCCAACATGATTTTGTATGATAAACTCTCAGAGACTAGGTGCTAAGCACATTTATCATGCCCTAGTATCTTTTTCTATGCATGT
>CABHPP010120267.1:0-23240 GCA_902168425.1 Peromyscus attwateri
ACACCCCTCAGCAGTCCAGCTGTTTTAGCCCAGCCTTGGTTAGAGGACTTTTCTGACATGAATATGCACTGTTCCTACAAAACAGATCTCTTTTGGTCCTCAGCCACGCTTTCCTCTCGGTGGTGGCTGGAAAAAGAGCCATACAAAGATCCAATTTTAGAAACTGTGGCTAACATATGCATGGTCCCTCTCCATTTGTTCCATCATTTGGGTTATGAATTGTCCAGTTAGCAAGAACTCATTCAGTAATTCATTAAAAAAATAAGTGAGGACATACTACATACAAGACTTTCTTGTGTATACCAAATAGGACAGGACAGATGAAACATCTGGTTCATGGAGCTCACAGTCTCATTATAGAGATTAAATAATGTTGAATTATACCAGGTGACGATGATGCTATCAAACATATATTTCAGAGAATATATATATCAAAGAAAGTAATACTGCTGGAAGAATGGCTGAGAAACCATGGCGTGGACAGCTCTCTGCAGGATATAGGTGCTATTTAGAGGTTGCTCTTACTTTAAGGAAAAGACTGCACTCCTGAACATGACAATATCTGTAGAGCTTGTGGTCATACTTGAGAGGATTGAGCAAGTGCCCTGAACCAGATAAGTCATGGAGTGACACATTGGAGTGGGGCAGTCACGTGCTTTAAAAAGACCGAAGAGAGGGCTGGAGAGATGGCTCAGCCATTGAAGGCTAGGCTCACAACCAAAAATACAAAAATACAAAGAGGAAGGAGTGAAGAGGTGTCCTGTGAGGAAAGGTAGCACGTAACGTGCAACATGCAAAGATCACAGGTAGGGAGAAGCTGAATCCCAATGAGAAAGAGACTGTACACTGTGAAGGAATGGGACTAGATGTTGGTGTGTGTGACTGAGTAAAACTGGAGGGGAACCTGAGGCAGGGAAGTTTAGTCCTAACAAAGTAGGAAACAGTTAGCTACTCAGGACTTTTGGGCAGCAGATTAGCATGATGGTAGTGACTGAATTGTAGAATATCCTGCAGCAAACTGTACTCAAAGGAGGCCTGCTAAGGGCCTGTTGCCATAAGCCAGAGGGAGAGTTACGGTGACCACAGTTGAAAGTCAATGAAAATCGCGGTGGCCTGTCATTTACCTTTGGGCCACACGGGGGTACACATCATTGAGATTATTTTGGTCCACTCACTTCATTACCCTGACCTCCCACACAGCCATGTGATAGATGACATTCATCAAGAACCTAGTCATCTTACATGGACTGCGATTATTAAGATGAAATTATTAGCCATCTTCTGGGCTGTCAGCATTGCATCTCAGGATGTTGCCATGACTACCAAGATGCTTGGACACAATGAAGACTACAGGATTGCTTACTTTATCAGTAACCTGTCTTCCAAATCTGACTTTGCTTTAGCGCCGTCAACTCCAGGATAACACGGCTGTTCGAGGTGAGATTTCCATCTGAGCATGACTGCTCCCAAAGGCAAGGACCCCTTGTGATTGTAAATTGGGCGATATTTTTATACGGCTAACCTTTCCTCCCTGTGCAGAAAGCTTTCTTCTGCAAGAGCTTGAGCCCTTTCCATCAGAGAGGAAATCAGCTGATCTAGCATTCCCAGCAATGTGCTCAGGTCTTATATTCTTCCCAGAGTAATTAGCATTTTCTGCGTTTATGTCTGCTGTATGTTTCTAGTGTAGGTATATGAGTGTATGTGCACATGTGTACATGTGTGTGGATGCACATGTGAGTGTGGAATCCAGAGGTCTAACATCTTCCTTTAGTTTTGGAGACAGGGTCTCACAACCCCGATTCACCAATTTGACTAGACTGCCCAGTGATCTCTGTGCTTCAACTATCTATTTGACCACACACACACACACACACACACACACACACACACACACACATCTGCAGATTCTGTGTAATGTAATTTGCTCAGGATAGCAATCAGGTACTATCCTCTCATTACATTTGAAGTATAGTCTCTCTCTCTCTGTCTCTCTCTCTCCTCACTAAAAATCAGACACAGGAACAGGTCCACAGTGAGCACAAGTCTCAGATTAGCTGAGTGGAGCTTAACCTCAGTTTCTTCCTCATTGCCAGCGTCATCTTCCCCACCCCACCCCTAGGCAGTGATACATTAACCCTTCCATGTTTCTCCATCTGAAAAACAGAATGAGCAAAATGTGCTTCAAAAGGCTGGCCCGGGAAGAAAATGCCTCTAACTCCCCTAAGATCTCTTTCAGCTGTCAGGTGCTTGATTCCACACCTGTAAGTGCCACAAATCTGGGGCTTTCAATGTGACACCTGCCCAGAATCCAGAAGGGCAGAATCTGTCTGTAGGACAAGGAACCCTTGTCACAACATGACAGACCCCTTCCTTCACTTCCGTATGAAGCTCCCTTTCCCTGGGCTATAAATGTCAGTCTTGGAGGCGCACTGAGAGACTCCAGCCTGCTGAAGCTCGGCTCCTGTGCTAAAGGACAACCATAGGATGCATTCCTGCTACATTGGTCCCTCACAAATAAGCAAAACTGCCTCACCAAAGCCCTGAGGGACACTGGCTATGGGGACAGCTTTTCAGAAGCAGATAGTACCCAGCAGCCATTGGAGGTGGCCTGATATGGCCCATGTCAGGTTCAGGTAGAAACAGAGACCGTAGCAAAGCTCACACCAAAGGACCTATAAACTATTGCTTCTTACTCCAGCTCCGGCAGTGTCTTTGCTTTAAGAGACCTTTAGACTTGCAGTTATCCCTGGAGAGGACACGCGATCGTGCCAGCATCTCATAAGAATTGGCCAGAGGATGGTGTAGGCAGCAAAAGTAGACAAGACATGGAACAAAGGCACAGAGTCAGATGAGTTGGTTCCCTCCCTCCCTCCCTCCTTCCCTCCCTTCCTCCTTGCCTGCCTGCCTTTCTCCTTGCCTTTTCTCCAGGATGAGAATTTAGCACCGAATCCCCAACACATAAGGAGACAGCTCCCCAGTACGTTGTAGCAGAGCTGGGAAGGCTAGGAGAAGAAAGGAAGGAGGAAAGGGGGACGACCATTCTGTCAGCAGCAGCCCCGTTGTGATGAAGGCTCACCGGTTAGGCTCTCACCTCCTTCTGTAGTACTTGTCGGGGGAGAGCTATATTTTCTCCTTGCTTCCAAATACTCACTCCTGTCATCTACATTAACATTCATAGTATGTTAGGCTGTGAGCTCCTACAACAGGCGTATTCTAGCCAAGGGCCCCAAGCCCTTGGCTGTGCCTGGGGAGGTTGATATCCTCTATGAGGGCATGACTATGTGAAGAACGCGTACTTTGACCAGACAGCAGAATTGCTTGGCTCACGACTGAAGAGCAGTGCATCGGCAGATGATGCCTGTCTTGGGTTGTACCTGCACCTTAGCTAGAGCAAGCACTGTTGTCCCAGACATCGCTGAGTCTTCATGGAGCCAAGATCAGTGCACAGTAGGCCCTTAATGGGAATATGGGCCTGGCATGGAAGCTTTGTGTTTGCGTGGTGAGAGAGCAGCAGCTGCTGTTTTGAGGGAAATATCTTGGGGCTTTGCGGAGTGTGAACACCAAAGTGACAAACGCTCTAAGGAGGACTATTTTCATCTTCCGCAGACATTGCATAAATGTTCTACTGCGGTTTCATCACAAACTCACCCACGGTGATCAACCTACAGATAATGCCTAGTTCAAGAGGCGGTGAGCTCCTCCCTCACCTAGTTGGGATGCAGAGATGCGGGTAGAGAGCAGATGGCTGGTGGGCCTGTCAGAGGAGCATCTTGGCAATCTCCTCATAAAGTTCATTCGTCACCATCTCCCTGGTAAGGGCCAGATCACACAGATTCACTCACCAGATGTTAAGGGAAAAAAAACCCTTTCCATGACAGAAGAGTCCAAGAGCCAGGTTCTAGCCCTGGCCTTACTTAAGAAAACAGAAACCTCCCTGGGTCTCTAGAGAAATGGAGAGAAGGAGCTGGGGAAACAGCTCAGTGATTAAAGGGCTTGTAGCACGAGTCAGAGGAGCAGAGTCAGAGTTTCTATACCCTCCTATGCTATTCCCATTCGGTGGCTGAGATAAAACACTCAGAGAAGAGTAACTGAGGGGTAAAGAGATTTATTGCGGCTCAAAACTCCAGGTGACAGCCCGCGATTGTAGGAAAGCCAATGCTGACACTTCAGCTCCTCACATTGCATGCAGCCAAGAGCAGAGATAAGGGAATGCATGCAATGCATGCGTGCTCACTTGCTTGCTTGTATTCAGCTTGATTTATCCACTGTTATATAGTTCAGGACTCCCTACCTAGGGAATGGTGTCCCCCACACCGGGCTGGGTCATCCCACATCAATTAACTAAATGAAAGCAGTCACCCAGAGACATACTACAGCAGGCCAAACCAAGACAGACAATCTGTCATTAAGACTGACTTTTCAGGTAATTCTAGGTGGTGTGAAATTGCCGGTTAAATAACCATCACACCACATGCATGCCAGCAAGGTGTGGCGGCTCAGTGAGAATTTCAGCCCTGGAGTGTGGACAACAGGGCATCCCCAGAGCAAGCTGGCTGACAAAACTAGCCATATCAACCAAACCTCAGGTCTCATTAAGAGAACCCATCTCAGAAGAAAATTCCCCACATCAGCCCCAGGCCTCCGCATGTGCACATTTGCATGAGCACACATATGCTTATTGGTGTGAACACACATCTATGTAAGTGTGTCTACGTGCACAGTGTATCTACACTGTGCTGGCATACACATCAGAAAAAGAAAACAGAGAAAAGAAAACTGTAGAGATCTGTAGCTATCTCATCTCCTGCAAAAGATTACTGTAATGAAGGGGAGGTGAAAAAAAAATTAAGATGTGCAGCATTTTCAAGTCAAAAGGCCTTGGTCACCAGTGTGGGCGACAAGAATCAGACTTTGGAAGGCACTGTCACTTTGCACTCATTTGCTGACAAAAGTCCTGTGGACTATTTAGTGACAGATCTATGTCACAGATGGAAGCCTGAGGTTCTGAGACAGTGACTGAATTGAACAGGGTCAAAAGCTGGACTCCCGAAATTGTTGGGGGAGCAGGAGGCCCAAGGAAATTCTTATTGTGCGTGTATCACAGGGCACATTCTGGAATGGGCATTTTGATCACACCAGTTTGTCTTGCCCTTGATTCTCCCGAAAGAGTAAGGTAAGATACCTTTCCCGATCCACAGATAAGGGTTTTGAAACTCCAGAGATTACATAACGGGTAGAATGAAGAACCGAAGCCGTCAATATGTGACTGTCACCCAGTCCATCCCACAATCAGGGATGTGTACAATACAGAGGAAGCCAATGTAAATCTGCCTAGTGTTCAGAGCACATTGACACCTCAATAATGTGTTTGCCATTTAGAATTTGTGATCATCCACCTGAGCAAAGTTGAAGTGTACTGAAGAAATAGCATTCTAAATAATTTATCCTGGAAATGAGTTGTGGGAAAGGGTGTGCAAACTCTTTAAAATATTAACTGTTTTGGCAGCTCCCAAATGTGATGTAAAAGTAACTGCTTGCCACAAATTGGTCATTTGATCAAACTTACTCTTACTTCAGCACCCAAGAAGGTCTCCAAAGGTTGATGCTTGGCAACAGCGTTAGCCGTGAACCGAATTCAGGGATGTTTAGGCTGTGAGAGTTTCTATGTAGACAATGAAGTATACTGGGAAGAATATAATCGAGAGGGTGCCAGCAGAAAGCCTGGCTTCAGACGTCACCCTTCTACTTTCTATCGGACAGAACACCTTGAAGTCCCTCATCCTGTTTCCTTATCTGTAAAACGTGGCTGATAATAGTCCCTTCTTCACAGGCTTTAAGGAGCATGAGACATTTGCATTGGGGCATGTCACAGGCTCAGATAACAGGTGTATTCTGACAACTGTTTCTTCCTGGTTCAAGTTTAGAACTTCAGCTGTGCCTAAGTCTTGCCCCTCCTAACTATAAAAATGGGAATTATAAAGTAACTTAGGTTATATATGCTACAAAAAGATGTGGTAACTTCTGTGTTCTCTCTTTGAGAGAATTCTTGGGACTGTGACTAGTGTAACCAGCTTCTAGGAGCTCACTTACCTCCCCAGTAGTAGCATCTTGATCTCTGGACACCACGGGCAGCTTCTTCACATGGCCCAAGTCTGTATAGCATATAAAATTCGGCATGTGACCAAATTTAAATTTAAATCCCCTCTTTCAACCTATGTGGAATACCAAGCAGTCCCAGCTAGGATGGGCTGTCAAGGAGAAACTCAAAATTGCCCCCGGGAATACTTCTCAAAAGATGTATCCCGAATTTCATTCTTCACTGAGTTTTCATAATCAGTGTGTGAGAGAGATGTTTCCAGAAACCTAGACTAGAGCATCCCTTGTGTCAGAGCAGAACTCTGACTGTGATCTTGGGTTATACCAAATCTGTCTTAGGATGGTAGTACCCTGCAGCATGCTCTATATAAAAGGGCAAATGACATCAACAGCCAGAGCTTCAGGTAACCTGTCACCAGTTCCAGTTTTATTATTACATCATCAATAGGCCCATTGGTCAGGGATTGCTTCTCGGGTTAGTTCTTTTGGCTCAGTTCTCCATGATTTGTTTTCTTTTACCCAGATCAACATAGATGGACTGCTGAGGTAGGAAGGAGTGGGACTCCCTCCCAAGGCTGAGAGTCTCTGCAGCTGTAGGTGACTTTGCAGAGGCTCCTGACTTATCTGTCCAGATCACAATCTAGAGAAGCCACCATACAGTGTCCGCCAACACTAGTAGAAATGAACCCAAACTGGACCTGAGAGTCCACCCTCTCACTCACACAGCTCTACTTCTCTGTGCTATCAAGTTCAGATCTACATCACGGGGCAAGGGAACAGACGAACTGACTAATGAGTGCTTTGCAGAAGAGAGATTTATCAGTTAATGCCCTTGTAAGTAATGGTAGTTTTAGCAATTAATCTGTAGTTAAAGAAATTCGTATAGAAGCTTTGCTTTCCACTAAGGCCTCTAAGGCTGAGTAGAACACATCAAACTCCAGAAAAAGAGGGACTCTAAAGTTTAGAGAAAGAAAGCTGGCAGGTGTTTTCCTTGTCATGGGCATTTCCAGTGAACGGTAAGGGGGTTGAGATGCCTGCAGAAAGAAAAGTTCAGCCCTGTTAAGCCAGCAATTCCCTCTTTATCACCATTGTAGCCTTTCATTTTTAGACAAAGGAGATCTGTCCTCCAATCTTTCTAAAATGAAAGCCATCTTAGAGATCATATTTCAGGTCCCTCTCACCAAGAAACCCTTCCACCATGTGGATGCTTTGCCAGGGGTAGGAAACCCAGAACTCATCAGTACAATCTTTTCTTCTGGTGGACAGCTGTCATAATGAGACTCTGTCTGTGCCTGTCAGAGATGCAAAAGTTTAACTTAGATTAAGAGAGACCCAGTCCAACCTCCAGTTCAGCCTCTCCTTGTGTGGCTTTGAGAAACGTCATGGATCTCTCTCGGTCTGTCTTCTAAGGTGGTATAAAGGAATAAATAAAATAATCAATGGTAAGTGCTTGGTGTGGTACCTGGCTCATAGGAAGTGTTCAATAAACGCTGACCATTATTATTATTAATCCATACCTATTTTCCAGAACATCACAGCACAAATCTATTGCCATTTCCACTTGGCTACTCTTCAGAATTTACAGGTGGCTTTTTCCAAGCAAACACCCTACATTAGAATGGGTGGTCCTAATTCCTCACCCTAACCACCCCCGTTCCAAATATGTTCCAAAATAAGCTGATTTATTTATACAGTAGATATGCATACAACTAAAGTATCATGTGCTTTATAAATATGCAAAACTAATGAAGGTTGAAATAAAGATAAATAAACTAATGGATTTCTGCACTTTTAGCTTCCCTTATACAGTGTTCTACATGGTACAAAGGTTGTTTGTTTGTTGTTTGTGGGCTTGTTTGTTTGTTTTTGACTCACTACCTATACCTATACTGTAGAGAAAACAGTGTCATGGGATGTGATTTGTCATTTTTCTAATGCTCACTTTAACATTTTAACACTAAGAAAGGCAATCCACCAATCATATTAATACTGGATTTTTTTTTTTTTTTTTTTGGTTTTTCGAGACCGGGTTTCTCTGTGTAGCTTTGCGCCTTTCCTGGATTAATACTGGATCTTAATGGCTGCCCCCCAAACAAAAACAAACCATTAAAATAAGTTGATCCAACGGAAGAACTCTGTAATTGCAGCCCCTAGGTTGTCTCACTTAGTATTCTATCTTATACCTCTTTTATGCAAGTTTTTTTTTTTTCAAAATTCATCTAGTAAATTTTCTTCCTTAATGTCAATCAGATGTTCTTTCAAACTACCTGGGAGATGTTGCATTTTCATGTTTTTGATGAAAACATCCAAAATCGCATGGAAAAGTTTAAATTGGCTAGAAAATGTATATTTTCTTATTTTTAAAATATGCAATATGAGACTGTTCACATATAGTGACATATATCATTTTTGTTAGTAAAATATCATTTGCATCCATACATATTTTTCCTGTAACTCCCTATGAAACATAGATTATTTTCAAATGCTATAGCATTATTCATTGTTAATATATTCTTTGCCCTTAAAGAAATTTTTTTAAATGTATCTAATTCAGAAGCATCTGCTTTGTAATATTATTTCCAGTGGCCACTCGTCACCACAGAAAAAGTCACACTTGAGTCACTTGGCTCTTAAAATGCGTCAGTCATGTGAGTCATCTCTAATCTTTGTCAACTCTATAATATTCTTTGATATGTTGTATTAGTTACTTTTTTGGTATGATAAAAGCACTGCTCAAAATCAACTTGGGGAAGAAAGGGTTTATTTGACTTACATTCCCACATCACAGTCCATTCTTGAGGGAATTCAGGGTAGGACCTGAAGAAGAACTTAGAAGGAGACATTGAAACAACGATCGTGGAGATGAGCTTGCTTTCCGGTCTCATGCTCAGCTTGCTGGCTTTTACAGCCCAGAACCACTTGCCCAGGAGTGGCACTGTCCACAATGGGCTGGGCCTGCCCACATCAATTATTAATCAAGAAAATGCCCCCCCAGACATGCCCACAGGCCAATATGATGGAGGCAATTTCTCAGTTGAGAATTCCTCTTCCCAGGTGACTCTAATCTGGGTCAAGTTGACAAAACCTAAGCAGCACACATGTAGAAATTATAAGTGATAATACAGTACTGACCAAAAGACAAAGGCTAAGATTCAGAGAGTAAACAAAATCAGTCAGGCAGAAGGGTGATTGAGTGAGGCATATCATAAGGCAGCAGAAGATAGCAGAAAAGGAGTCAAGTAAGGATTTGAGAAACTCGGGTGTGGCCAGCTACTTGGATGCCACAGGGTCAAGGAAATAGCCTGTTATCACTCCCAGAGAGTTAGGGAAATGGAAGCTAAGACTGAGAGAAAAAAAAAGACAGTCTTGGTGTGGCAACTAGAAGAGAAGGCTGGCAACTGACCACGGAAGTCACACTGCTGAGAAAGCAGATGAAGCTCACTTACAAGGCAAATCCGTTCCCCGGGACCAATGAGAGAAATAAGCTAACCCCTGAGGCTAAGCTAGACCTCTACCCAGATTCTCTGGTGCCGGTCAGTTCCCTTGAGACAATACTACATGCTCTGACCCAAAGCAGAAGCTTGATACTTACCTGGAACACTAGGTCAGAACAATCCCTAGCCATAGAGGGCTAAACTCTTGGAAGTGCTGCCCTTGAACTAATTAAATCCCCTGTGTTTACTACAGAGCCTTGTTTCCATGGAGATTAAGGCATATTAGAATTGAACATGGGAGTTAGATAGTCCCAGTTTTGAAGGTATAAAATTGGGATGGCAGGAAATGAGACTCTCTGGCTGTCTCCTACAGTTTTTTTTTTTATGCACAGCCATTTTATAGTGAGAAACTAGGATTCTACAAAGATCAGTCTATTAGTTGGAAATGATCACTATCCTTGAGTCTAGGGTCTTATTCATTGTACTAAAGCATCTTATACATTTTTCCATCTAGCACTAAGAATCTGTGGTACTCAACTTGGCCAAATCTTTATTGAGTGATCCAGAAAACATGCATCAGCATCTTTTAATCGCATTGATTACTAATATATAAATTCCCCAGAAAATAAAGACTTGCAGTTAAAACTCAACATGACATCAGAAACCTTCATAAGTAACGGCTTCTTTTGGATATACTTAGTTCTTCTTTGCAGATTCCATATCTGCTGGTTCACTGACTTGCTAACATTTATTTCCAACTCCAAATCAGTAGTTGTAAAACAGCTGTCAAAGTCAGGCGGTGGTGGTGGTGGTGGTGGTGGTGGTGCACACACCTTTAATCCCAGTACTCAAGAGGCAAAGGCAGGTGGATCTCTATGAGTTTGAGGCCAGCCTGGTCTACAGAGCGAGTTCCAGGATAGGCTCCAAATGCTACACAAAGAAACCCTGTCTCAGGGGTAAAAAAACAAAACAAAACACAGCTGTCAGAATCCCCTCCCTAAATCAAATTCCCTAAAGCACTTTGTGGAATGTTCAAGCCATGGCCTAGGCTCTGTCCTTTCCTCATGTCCTATGCTGAAAGAGAGCTGGTTCACAAAGACTCACAGTTGCTCATTCTATACTATGCTGTATTGGGAATGATATAAAGAAGTGTACAATTAGTTGGCAAAAGGGAAGTCAGGAATATCCTGTCATTTTTCTAGAACTACTTTACTCAGTTTGGCAGGCTAAGTATTTGCTTCCATGGTAGCTTCTCAGTGACCCCCACGAGTTTGGCCTGGTTAGTACTATGAAGACATGAGGTGATGAGATAGTGAAAACATGGACCTGCTCTACTCAGAGAAGCCTCAAGACTTCTCCTTTTAGTATTCTGAAGGGGCTTCCTATATTTCCCATCCACCCTACACTTCTCTTTGTGCTGTCAACAGTTCTTGAGATACAGCCTCCTCCTTCCCTTTTCTACCCTCTCTGCTTCCCACCCTCCCATATTCACGCCGTGACCCAACTCTACACACTACTACACTTAGCTCCGATGAAGTTTCTTAGCCCTATAAACATCTGGTTGGTTGTTCTTTCTAGATGTTGTCCTAACTGGCCCTTCCAGCTCCCTTTGCTTCCTGCAGTCTTTTGAACGTTTAAGACATTAGTGATCAAGAGCATACAATGTAGCACCTTGTAGGCTTTGTGAACCAGCTCTCTTTCAGCATAGGACACGAGGAAGGGACAGAGCCTAGGCCATGGCTTAAACATTCCACAAAGTCCATTACTTGAATGTTTCACCTGTGTTCATCTTAATCTGGTTCACCTTCAAACTCCCTGAAGCCAAGACATTGTCTCTGGCTTACACTCTGGGGCATGATGATGCTTTATTAGGAGGATGATACTTAAACTGGTGTAAGTAACAGATCCCGTTAACTTAAGGGGGGTGGGGAGAAAGAGGAACCCAAGGGTGCTATTGGAGATTAATGAAAGTATCAATGATGCAAGGGGCTTCTGAGTCACAGGGTAGTCTGTGTGTGAAAGGCAAGTATATTCTCCTGTGGCAGTAGAGGTGGGGATGATTCCCACCAAGTGCAAGGACCCCACTAGGTTTATCCTGAAAGAAGGGACATTTTTATTATTGTAACCTAAAGATGAAGGGCAATCAGGATACAAAGGCACTAATACCAGCTCGGGATGTGAAGCTGGCGACTGAGAGAGGGAGAGTTCCAAGCTGGTTACTTTTCTTTGCAAGACCCATTTGCAGAACTTAAATTTGCTGACATTTTACCCTTAGGCCTTTAACTGTTCCAGAAGATAAACCACAGTTGAGTGAATCAAAATAATTTTGCAGTAAACAATCATTTGACCAAAGCAAACCCATTGAGACACAGGGCTCCTAGCTGATTACCCACTTCCAGACTCCATCAGACGTGAATTTATTGATCAGAAGGGGGAAAATGAATTGAAAACTAAGTGTTCATCAGAACTCCATTTCCTGCCTTATCTTGGGGTTATAGAGAATCTCAGCTACAGAGTTATAAGCAATAATCCATCCAGCTAGATGATCACTAGATCTTTTTAAGTGTCTTAAACCCAGCACCAGTGGAATAATTTCAGCCACTTTCACTGTGTATTTCCTTTTCTATAAAGACAAAGATTTCAGTGTGCTGCTGTGGATGTCTGCACGTACTCTGTAACATGGGTATGGGAGCTCGTTCTGTTGGCATTAGCTAAATGTTTTGCTCTTGTGTCATCCTCGTTGGAAAAGCATGATTTCTCAGTTCTTCAACTACACAAAACTCATAACCATTTGCAGATGCTAATACCATGTCAAGTCTGTGTGCTGTGGTTACAGGTGGGACATAATTTTCTCATGTGCCCACCTTACTGACAGCACATAGCACATCCCTCCTTAAAAGTTTGGTGGTGGCGCACGCCTTTAATGTCAGCACTCAGGAGGATCTCTGTGAGTTCAAGGCCAGCCTGGTCTATACAGGGAGTTCCAGGACAGCCAGGGCTACACAGCAAAACCCCATCTCAAAACAAAAAAAAAACAAAAAAGCTTGACAAGCATCAAGCACAGTCTGTGTTCCATCCAGTGTGGTGGAAATGTTAAGTTTTCTGGGCAAACACAGATTCTGTCTTTATATCATTCACAATGTGGTTGAATATTATACGCTTTGGAATTTTTTTTAATTTATTTTCACTTCATTCATATGAGTATCTTACCTGCATGTATGTGTATGTACCACATATATGCCTTATGCCTGCAGAGGCCAGAAGAAGGTATCAAGTTACCAGAAAGTGGAGTCACCATTTGACCATTGTGACCAGCAATGTTGTTGTTTGTTTTTGTTCTTTTGTGGGACCCACCTCCCAGCTCCCACATCAATCACACAGGGAGGCTTATTCTTACTTTTGAATGCCCAGCCTTAACTTGGCTTGTTTCTTGTTTCTAAGCTTTCCTTAACTTAACTTAGCCTGTCTCCCTTTTGCTTCTGGTCCTTTCCCGTTCTCTTACTTCTGAAAATCTTATTCTTACTCTGTGGCTGGCTGTGTAGCTGGGTGTCTGGCCCCTGGAGTCCTCCTCCTTCTCTGGCTACTTCTTCCTTCTCCTCCCAGATTTCTCCTTCTATATATTCTTTCTGCCCGCCAGCCACACCTATTTCTCTCTCCTGCCTTGCTATTGGCCATTGGGCTCTTTATTAGACTATCAGGTGTTTTAGACAGGCAAAGTAACACAGCTTCACAGAGTTAAACAAATGCAACATAAACAAAAGTAACACACCTTAAAATAATATTCTACAACACTATGTGGTGCTGGGAATAAAACCCAGGTCCTCTTCTGGAGCAGCAAGTGGTCTTAGCCATTGAGCTATCTCTCTACTCCCTGCTTTGGAATTTTGATGAACACCTAAAAAGAAAGGGTGCAACTGGGCAGTGCTGTAGCTTTTTTAATAATTATTATTTAATAATTATTATTTAATAATGCCAGGGGATGGGAGTAGCTTGTTTTAGAATGTATCAATAGATGTAGACAAAATTACATAGAATCAAGATAAGGATCTAAGAAGGCTTTGAGATGGCCTGGCTATTGGAGGATGAGGAATAAGCAGCCAATTTTTTATCAGTTTTTCAATGAATGGTTGACAGACGCCAATGTACTTCTTGGAAACGAACCACGGAGGACGTGGTTGATGGAGGTGACTGTGAGGGAAAAACTTCAGCTATGACAATGGATCCTTCAGGAGGCTGTGGGAAGTAAAATCTCACTTCTGGCAGACTAGATAGGTCAGGTTGCAGGTATGAACTCAGAACTCACCATAATCACAGTCAGAAACCACAGGAAGCAAGAGCTACTTAGCTGGAACTGTAGAAGAAGACGAAGGCTCCAAACACTGACAAAGAAAAGAAGGAAAACGATACAATCCAAAGGAGTATTAGAGAAAAGGAAAAACTAATGAGTGTGACGGAACCAAAATGGAAGAGAGAGACTGGCCCGGAGCACTGGACGATCTAGAAAGTTCTCACAAAACATAAACTTGAATGTTTATTAGTTTGGGTAGTTGGTAGAAGGGTGAATTTGGGACACAATAGTAGTTTTGGGTGAAGATATGGTTGTTAAATAATCAGATTGGAGCAGATTGGACCATATAGATGAGACAAGAGATAACAAAAATAGTGTTGCAGATAATACTTTCTAAAAGTTTTGCTGAGAAAGAAGGAAGAGAACCACGACTGGACTGCACTTAAAGACAGACATAAAGTCAGGGGACAGAGCAACTACCTGTGAATCTATGAGGAATGTGAACTTCATTGCAAGCTGGTGTCTTCCTTAACCTAGGGTCTCCAAAAATGCCTGAGCAAGGACTTACATGTGAGTGGCTTATGTATGCATACAAACTCAGAGAAAGGATGTGGATGTCAAAAATGAAAGAAATGGAGAAAGGGGAAACATTAAATCAAGAATGTATTATCACAGCCAGGCTTGGTGGTGTGGGTCTAGAATCCCAGCTACTTCAGAGGGCTCAGGCAGGAGGATGGCAGTTTCAAGGCCTTTCTGGACTACAGCATGAGTTCAAAGTCAGCCTGGGCAACTTAGAGAAACACTGCCTCAAAACAGAAAGTGAAAAATTGTTCAGGGTATTACTAAGTGGTAGGACAGCTGTATGCACGATGCCCTAAGGTCAAGGCCAAGTACTCCAAAGGAATGAGGGGAAAGAATGCACTCTCAACCCACCATGTTCCAAACCTCTATGTACCAGACAGTTGGGGCTCAGTCATGCTGCAGTCCTCTAAGATATAGTGTAGAATATATTTAGAATTGTTCCTACATGAAACAGAAGAGGAGAGTTCCGCACCAACCAGAAATTGTCCACTTCAGTGTTAACTCCCAAGCGTTTCTGGACTTGTCAAGGCCTCAGAATGGCTTATCAGGTTTCTCTAAATGCCAACCTTAAAAGCAGCATAGAATTCCAGGACAGAAAATGAAAGCCACTCAGTACAGCTGAGGCAAGCATCTGCCATGTTCAATCTAACAGCAGCCTATTGCCATGGCAACAGCTAGAGTAAAAGTTGAGCTAAGAGGAGGTGAAATGGCAAAGAAGTGTTTGGTAGAATGTCTACCTTGCTGATCACAGTCCACACACTCTCTGGCCTGGAGAGAGAAGCTGACTCGTGTCTCCTTCATGCCAGAGTTGACATGCAGGTTCTCATGACTACTGGCCTCCAGGCCTCCCTGCCTCTGCTTAAGACTAATTACCCCAAATAGCAGGTACCTGACAAGCAAATTAGCCAAAATAGAGTTTTGATATAGTCCTGGTGACAGAAACAAGCAATGTTTTACAAACATCAAGCAATTATCCCGGTATTTATGAGCACACACTGCATTCCAGACCTAGACACAGAGGAAGATTGTCAGAAAATCTTAAATATGGTGGGTGCTCTGATGTCTCCTTTGGAGAATACTGGAAGAACACTTGGGAAGAGATCTAAAAATAGAGAAGTTTGGAACTGATGAAAGAGGACTGTGTTGAGTCGTGGGTCTTAAAGTTACTCCAGCACTCCCAGCAGCACTGAGGAGACTCTCAGGGGTTATTGGAGAGCAATGGTGAAAGCTATTTTGGTGGACACTTCTGATTTCAAATACTAACAGAGGCTAACATTGGGCCAGGAAGTGACTTTTATTTTCTCCTGTAAATGTCTCACTGTATTTTTCATGAGTCTCATATATATATTACTTTGGTGTGAAATAATATGTATAGCTTTTGAATAACCAAAGTCTGTAGAGCAACTGGCACTCTCACACATTGCTGGTTGACTACAAAATGGTATACTTGTTTAAAAAAAAAAAAAAAAGCTAAACTGCTTTCTGTTTAAACATATGCTTGCCATCTGACCCAGAAATCATGCTCCAAGGCATTTACCCATGAAAAAAAAGAAACCTATATTCTCTCTCTTTCTTTCTCTCTCTCTTTCTCTCATTCTCTAGCTCTCGCTCTCTCACTCTTTCACACTCTGGCTCTCGCTCTCTCTCCTCTTCTTTCCTCTCCCTTACGCAACAGACATCAGCCATAGACTGGCATTTAAAGCACCTTTTATATGTATGTGATACACTATATGAACATAGGAACATTAATGCATTTAACCACATATTTTTTCCACACAAAAAAAACCCTGAAATTTCAACTGGGAAATAGATAAGCAAATTGAGAAGCGTTCATACAAAGAAACCCTTATTTAGCAACAAAAAGCAAGGAACTACCGAAACACACACCGTGGGAGGGTTTCGAACACACCACGCTGAGTGAAAAGCCAGCCAGCCTCAAAAGTCATCCACTGTCTGATCCTATTTTGGAAAATGTGATCTTGTAGAAAAGGCAAAATCATAGCCACAGAAAACTGGTGCCTGGTGGTTGGGATCTGGAGGTCAGGAAGAGGTTAAGTGCAAAGTGAAGATCCAGGGGAAGGAACCAGGGCAATGGCATTGCACTGTATCTGGGATGTGGTGGCAACCACATGTCTCTATGCACTTATTTTCACTCATTGACCTCAACATCAAAATATCCATATCTCTGTATGGAAAATTTATTTTGAGACAGGGTCTCACCTATGTAACCCTGATTGGCCACAAATTGCAATTTTCCTGCATCAGCTTTCTAAGGACTGGGATTCCAGGCCTGTGCCATCATATTCCGCTTTTAATTTTTAAAGGAAAATTTATGTCATAACAAATCCTCCAAATGATTATATGAATAACCTCTTTGGTCCAGTAAAAGGCAAGAGGTCATTCTGATTTTGATGGAAGTATTCAAAAGAAAAGCTCATCAAAAATGAGTTCTCCATGAAACATTAGGAGCCAAGTGGGAACACAGCCTCTGAGAATCACTGCAAAAATCTATAGACAGGATGTACTGACTCAAATATAGACACGGGGAACAAAACATCAAAATCTAGTGTAGAGCTTTGGTCCTTCACAATGATGTGGATATTGATAAGGATTCTTCAGGATGCAAGCAACAAAGACAGGCTGTCATTTAGCCAAGAAACACACAGAAAAGACGTGGAAGTACTGGAAAGTACTTTGAGCAACTCACACCAGGGAAATTCTAGAAAGTGGTGTTGGTTTTCATGTGTCACTAGACAACTCAAGCCACTGTTTAGCAATCACTTCCTCCAAAATGTCACCCAGCTTAATGAAGGTGTAGCTGGACACCACCACCTCACCCAGCATTTCCTCTGACTCACTTTCTACTCTGGAGGATCATCAACACTATGGTAAGGTATACCCATCCAAAACTCACTGGGTATTCACAAATATCTCAGCTAGAAGTAGGGTATTGGTAACCTTTGACCATCAGGAGATAGGAATCCCTTCCCTCACTGCACACTCTTCCATCAGAGCAATAATTCTGATGCAGGTTCAGGAGATCTCCTAAATCAGGTCCTTGAGATTAAGGAACCGGCACCTGTAGCAGTGGTCAGCACCGTCACTCATCCTGGCGCTGACTGGCTTTCTCCTCCCCTGCTTCCTGCTTCCTGCCTCGGATGCTCTGAATTTACAGCATCCATTCCATCAGCCATGGACAGCTTTCATCTCAGACTCTCAGGCTTTGATTCCCAAGGAAGCTGAACACTAGGAAGGATCCAGGGTAGGTCTGTTGTCATAAGATGGAGGATTTTTTTTTAGAACCATCTCTCGACTGGTGATAGCAGAAAACTTGTTGTCTCCAATCAACGACAACCACTTTCCAAAGGGAGTTGAATTGACCCTTCTTAGCTTACTTGTGTACCCTGAAGTCAGAGTGTGGAACTCTCAGACAATAACCCCAACAGAACTTCTTTGAAAGGGGAAATGCTAGTTCTTTATCAAGTATACCAAGGCTGGAAACTGGGGTAACTTGGGAAATTTTGTTATCTCATTGCAAGTTACGTCTGAATAGTGCTAATTTATCAATGTTCAAAAATAAAACAGTATGTGAATGACAGTAGGGCATCTCCACCTTGTAAAAAAAAAATTGTAAATTTCTTTGCTCCAAGGAATCAACACTGACTAGTTCCTGGCTAGAGTCTTAAAACATAAAGCAGATAATAAAAGTATAATTTAGATATATTGGCGTACTCTAACGGGTTTTTCTGACAGTCTACAATTGGTATTTTGCATTTGGAAGGTTCGGGCTCTGACAAATGTTTACATTACAGTTTCACATCCTCTCACACTCTCTTTGTCTCTCTCTCTTTCTCTCTCTAGGTTAATATCCAACACAGGCATTAAGCACTTGCCAGTGGTGCATAAGATTCAGTCTCTTCAAAAGGTTCTATTGTAAGTTTTGATTGACGGGATGTCAATCAGCCTCCATCTAACCAACGCCTGAGATAACAGACTTACAAAGAGAAAAAGATTGCCTTGGTTCACTTTCCCAAGTTTGAATAAATGGTTGGTTAGTCCCTGGCCTTGGGCTTGTTGTGGCCTTCTGGATCCCTAACATCCATCTGGTAGTGCATCCTCCAAACACCTGGCTCTGGGTGAGCAGAGGGAGGAAGACAAATAGAAACTGGGCTGGCCAAGTCCCATCTGAATGGAGTTAACAGACTCTGCACTAAGAATTATCAACAAGCAGCCTTAGAACCAAATCGTACAGTGAGATGCCCACAACTCCCTGTGTTCCTCCATCATGTCCCCTCCCTTCTAGAGTCCCTATGTTTCCCCGCCTGGGAGAGTCTTACTAATGTATTGGTAACAACTATTTTCCCTTTTTCTATGAAACCTGTAGTTTAAGAGGAGGAGAAAAGGCAATGTGTGGAGCTAAGACAGAGCTCATGGTAGAATATTTGTCCAGTAGGCATGAGTATCAGGGTTTATTCCCAGCACAGAAAGAGAGATGAGGGAGAAGGGGGAGGGACAGAGGGAAGGGAGGAAGGAAGGAAGAAAGGAGGGAAGGAAGGAAGGAATGAACTTTATTTCCAATAGTCAACTTGTAAGAATCTGAGCAGATAGTTTCCAAAGGCAATGGGCAGGAGGGTGTAAGGAGCTGAGGATGGAGGACAAAGAAAGTCCTCCAGACCTCTTGAGTTGTTTCCAGTTGTTAGCACTTCTGCTGTTACATGTTCCCCAGACCCAATAGGTCAGTCTGAGGGGAGGATAAATAAAACAAATAGAAAAAAATTCTCTGTCCTTTAACGTGAGAAGGAAAAAGTCAGTAAGAAATTTTTTATGTGGCTTAAGAAAAAAAAATGATGGAAAAATAAAACAATATGTAAGAGAAAGGAAAAGGACCTGAGAGATAACTCAGATATAAGTGATTGACTTATAAGCATGAGGGCCTTAGCTTGACCACCCCAAATCCCTGCCTTTTAAAAGCCAAGCATCCACCACCATGTCTACTGTCCGGCACTAAGGAGGTAGAGGCAGGGCACTGGAGATTTGCTGGCCAGCTGGCCTATGCTACTAGGCCAGTTCTAGGCCAGTGGCAGATGGTGTCTCAAGAAAAAGGTGGGTGCTATGACCTGAAGAATGACCTGAGGCTGTCCTCTGGCCTACATACACACATACAAAGAAAGTGCTAGAAGGATGAGAAAGGAGGAGACGACACACAATGAATAGAGTGGGCGGTCTGTAAGGAACAGGTCAGTTCCTGGGTCTGGTCTACTGAGCGGAGACCCCCTTTGGAAAGGAAGCTAAAAAAGAACTGTATTGAAGAGCGCCTCAACACAGTGACCCCCTCTAAGGAATCCTCTGAAGAGAAGAGGGTCTACGGGTGTGCAATTTCGTCTTGCAGAAGAACTGACACACGACAGATAAACAGGCTATTTGTTGCCCAAACTTGGAGCTGGTGTCCTCTGAACAAAAATTCTATCAAAATGTTATTGCAGCTGCAGCTCATTTGGTGCCAGGAAACTGAATGTGCAAAGGTTACCCAGGTGGAGCCCACACAAACATCTAATTTGTCTGCTCTTTCTTCTTAGAGACATTCAAGATAACATAAACATCCACACCATTGCCAGGAATTCCTTCACGGGGCTGAGCTTTGAAAGCGTGATTCTGTAAGTAAAGGGGGAAACCCAATGGCCTAGCACTTGAGTATCTGCTTATTGATCTCCGGTTTTCTCGTAATGGCCTATGCCTTTGTCTGTTTGTGTAATAACATTGGCATTTCACTATCTAAATCATTCTATGGCTCCTGTGCTTTCCTCTCATTTTTATATCTCAGAATCGCAACATGGAGTCATGTTAATAATTCATGATTCTGTAGTGTGATTCAAGTATTTAAAATTGCTCTTTGAATGATGGTCTCCCGTGATGCAGCATCTGCTCCAAAGGACAGAATAGCTTGTGTGTCAATAAAGCTCATTACTGCCTGGCAAGGCTTCTGTTGCCTGAAGAGAATGGTGGGGAAGGAGGTGGACTCTAGAGATAGGGCTTCTTCCTCATAATCACAGGAAGCAGCTCCCATTCAGGCCCATGCTGAGCTCACAAGGATGGTCTTCTTTGCTTGGAATAATCACACTTGCTAATGAGCTTGAGTTAATCTGTCTGAATTCTGGGAAAGTTTTTGAATGCACTCAGTGTCATCAATGAGTGGCCTTCTAATCCTCTGTGTTAGGAGCTGGCATGGCAGTCCACCCTCTCCTCAGGATAGTCAGAAAACGAGGTGTTGTGAACGTCCCAAGTGTTCACGGAATCCTTGCCCCTGGGACGCACTGAGTGACAGCTGGAGAATCACTGATTGCGATTACACCTGTGAGAAAAGAGTTTCATCTTCCTGTTTGATAAATTGCTATGGGTTCACTTTACACCGTGATTTCTCGTGATGTTGTTTTGTAAACGGACTTCGCTGTGTGCATCTCTCTTAAAGCAGTAAGAGCTACACAGATACTTTGTTTGTGGGCACTGTGTGACTCCCCCGAGCTCAGCAACACACTTTCAAGAGAGCATACCTTTCTCTTGAGAGTCAACATTTTCCAGACGTGTCTCTGAGAGATAAACTCACATTTGTGAGGACAGCATCTGTTTTCTTACGTTGTCTGCTCCTTAATCCATAGATAATAGAGTCAGAAGACTCCTACTCAACACAGCTATAAGTCTCCAGTTGTTCTTTGTCAGGGTACTTTTAATACAGAGATGTTTCCTCCTAAGAGAGCCATCCAGTGCACTCAGGGAAAATATAACGAACTGGTGCTGAGCATTGAAAAGCTCTCGACTTCATCACATCTTCAAAACTTCGGAAGTCCTATTCTAAAGACAAATGTACATATTTACTTTTTCTAAAATCCTAAGATTATCAGGCCCTTGGCAACTGACTTGAAAAAAAAAAAAGAGCAATAAAAACACATTTTCTATGGCCTTGAGCCCTTTCTCATCTACTTCTGTCACAAAAAGCAGAGAGGCTGCTGGGGAAAGGACTTAATGATGGCCTTCTGGAAGAATGGCCTACTTCAGGAGACCAGAAATGAGGTTCTGTTTGGGACCACTGTTCCCAGCATTCTGTGGCTCTTCCTTAGATGGCTCCCACCTAGCTTGCCCTTCTTTCATGAGTTTTAATGGACAAGGCCTCATGCTTACAAGAGAAGTCTCCACTGAGTGAGCATACCATTTTGACCCTAGGGATGACACAGGACCCAAGATTTTTCTGAGGGATTTTTTCAGCAGGACAACCTCACAGATGGTTGTGATTCTCATCATCATCACAAACACCATCATTATCACTGGATTTTAAAGCAAGCACTCCCTGTCTTAAGAAACTAGGTACCAGGCCTAGTGATACAGACCTATAATCTCAGCTACTTAGGAGGCTAGGACAGGAAGGTTGTGAGTTCAAGCCTACCTGGATTGCAGGATGAGATCAAGGCTAGCAAAAGCAACTTATCTCAAATTTTAAAGACATGCATATTTAAATATATCTGTTATATTTATAAATGGCTGAGGATCTATCCCAGAGGTAGAGAACATGTCTAGCATCATCAAGGCCTTGAGTCCACCACAAAAGAACCAGAGAAGGAGATTAGGAATACACTTTATAGTTGTTGGTTTCTCCATATTAGTAAAGTACAACAGCCTAATAATATGAAGCCAAGGGAAAGGGGTTTTGACATAATTTGATTTTGTGTGATGATACACCATTGACATAAAAATAGCCATACTCTCCTTCATGTTGTGACCTTCTAATCAAGAAAACAATAAAGACAATATACTTCTTTGAATACCATAATTATTGTAGTCTAGATATTACTTCATTATGTCAATACTTTTTCATAGGGCAATTTGTGCAGGAAAGATTAGTTATCTAATCTACAGACAAGTAGGTAGAGCCTATACAGGCCTTCAGAGTCTTGGGCAAAGAGGCAGGATCAGTCAACTAAAGTACACAGGCCAAATCCAGCTTGAAGCTAAGACTGGCATTTATAATTGACATATATTAAAAAGGAAAAAATTTTATTTAATTACTGTATTTTGTATTTGTTCAGTAACATTTGTGGCAACACTTTAAAGCAAATGACATCTTTAACCTTGCCTCTTGGTCCATAAAGTAGAGAAAGTTCGTTGACACTTGTGGTTGGTGTTAAAACCCCAGGGATAAACATCCCACAGGTTAGAGGCCACTGCCTCGGTGACTGTCACCACCCTGGACAGGCTGATGTATCTGCAATCTAAATGTTTCTGGTAGAGACCTTCTGGGGTAGTGAAGGTAGAGAATGGGGGTTGGGGAGCAAGATGGAATGCACAGTCACCTCTTTGTCACAAGAAGCTACCTGTTGGCTGATGGTTGAAAAGATCTACTTTTCTTCTCTCTAGGTTTTTTAGCTCATTGGATTTCAGGAAGAGGCAAGAAAAAGACACACAGTTGTTAGTCTGTGATTAAAAAAAAAATCTTCTAGCTGTTCATCACAGCCCAAGAAATTCCTGGAGTCCCTAAGTAGTTTCTCTGGGTCAGCTCTCAGCACAGAGCTCTAAGTAAACCCACCAAACCCCCCAGGGAAAGAAACTGTAAGCAAACAAGGGCATGTGGCCAGAGGCTCAAAGCTGGGCCACTCCTGACCTTGGGGAGCTGTTTTTGTTTGAAAGTCCACTCAGGAGGGGAAAAGGGTAGAGCCAATGGCCCAAGGTGGCCTGAGACACCCCTGTCCAAGCAAACCTGCTTCTTAGCATTTTAGTACACCAATCCCACCTCCCCCAAAGCTTAGCCACAGCCACACACACACACACACACACACACACACACACACACACAC
>CABHPP010120268.1:0-22663 GCA_902168425.1 Peromyscus attwateri
CCCTCTCAAGTTAGACCAGTCATTGTTGACCACTCCCAGAAGTTCTGTCCCACCAGTACACCAGCACGTCTTACAGGCAGGACAAAGTGTAGGTCAAAGGTTTTGTGGCTGGGTTGTTGTCCCAGTTCCACCACTAGAAGCTTTGCCTGATTACAGAAGATGGCCAGTTCAGGCTCCAAACCCTACATTACTAGGAGTCTTTGCTAGGGTCACCCTAGTGGATTTCAGAGAGTTTAATTTGGACCTTTAAAATGAACTGGAAATAATTCTCAGACATAGAAAGGCTCAAAAGTATTGTTGGTTTTTTGTTTGGTTTTGTTTTTATAAAAATTTAACAAAAAGCTATGTAGAGATTAACAATAAGTAATTACAAAGAAGAGGTAGCAGATGAGACCTGTCACTTCAAATACTGGCATAGTACCTGGCAGTGTGGGGTTCAAATCCTGCCGCTGTGGCCAATTAGCCATCTGCCTATTACAAATTATTCTCTGTGCATTGATATGTAAAATAGGGATAATAGTGGCACCCATCACATAAAGATTCAACAAGTCATGATTCTATTGTGCTAAGAACTCTTGGTACCTAGAGATGACTCATTGCCATGAAGAGTGTTCACGTCGGGATATAAAAAGTTGAAATACAAATATTCAAATCATCCATCTAGTACTGAATTAGAACTAATATTTGAGGCCAGTGAGATGGCTCAGTTGCTGAAGGTGCTTGCTGCCGAGTCTGACACTTGAGTTTGATCACCTGGGGCACACATGATGGGAGGGGAGAGTAGAGTCCTTCAAGTTGTTCTCTGGCCTTCACACACACTTTGGGGTACTTTGTACCCACCTCTCAGTAACTGACTAACTAAATGTAATAAAAATAGTGTTTATGCAATTATGTTTTAATAATATAAATGTTAAGTAATTGAACTTCGTGTTATGTACTATAAAAAACAGTTATTTAAGCAGGTCTTGTTTAGGCAGCCATGTTAGTGAGACTTCTTGGATGTATCTTCTCTGACATTTCTAGGAGACAATCTCACAGCAAACTTCCCAGTTCCTCTGGTTTTTACAAAAGAGGCCATGAATTTGAATGAGAGCAAGGGGGGGGGGGCACGGGAGGGTTAGAGAGAGGAAAGGGAAGGGGGGATGATGTAATTATAATATAATCTCAAAAATTAAAAAACAACATTATTTTACAAATAAAACATTATCTCTTACCAAATTGCAAAATTCTAAGCTTATATTCTAAAAGAAAAAGTAGTACCAAAGAGGGCAATGGAACTGTACCAAATCCCTCCCCTAAAGTGGATGGGATTTATTCCGTTCTTGGTTTTAGAAATACTGACTTTGTCTATGAATATATCAACTAAAACTTAGTAAAACGATAGATATTTCTTTAAAAACTGAAAGCTCTTAAAATGGGGTTGAAAACAACATAATCCTTCCAAATCCCTGGAGCATATAAAATCATAAGCACTTTACACAACACAAGCCTGAAAACAAGCATCAGTACAGAAGTACAGCTCTAGACAATAGGCGGCGATGTGTTACTCAGGGCCCTTGGCTTACACATTCAGAGACATACTTATGCTCTCTAGGGTAAGGAGGGGACCTGTAATGCCCTGGTCTGGTTTAGAGCTTGTGTCCTCCTCCTGTGTAAGCCTCCTGAGGGCTGACGTCATGGGCATGCTCCACCACACCCTGCTACATATGCTCAAAATTTTAAAACACTCATTTATTTATTTTTATGTGTGTGGGTGTTTTACCTACATGTGTGGGTGTGCACCATGTGTGTGAATGGTTTCCCTGGAGGTCAAAAAAGGGCATTGGATTCCCTGGAACTGGAGTTACAGATGGTTTGTGCTGGCAACCCAACCTCTGGTCCTTTACAAGAGCAGCAAGCATGCTTAATCACTCAGCCTTCTCTCCAGCCCCAGGTATGGTCAATTTTAATTGTTACAACATGTCATTTGAAAACAGAGATTTAGAGTACCAATAATACCAAATATATTTTCAAACCATGAGAAATCTTTGCTGAAAAATAAAAGATTTTAATGTATGTGTTTGGGCATTTAATGTATTAAGCAGATGAAGACAATTAGAATATAAAAATTAGTAGTGTTGTATTAATATATATTAAACAAGAGCTTAGTTCTACAACCCACACAGTTTCTCTAAGACCCTTGGGTTAGCAGAAAACCAAAAGCATAAATACAAACTTCTTATAAAATATCTACCATGATTTTAGTAGTTATCAAATGTATGACTTGTGGTTTTAAAAAAGGTGATACGTTCATATAATTATATGTCTTTAAGTTAAGCAGTAAAATATGAAAGTTGTATATTAAAACAACCAAATGAATAAACTTTAGAAAATTAAGGTACTAACCTAAGAAATAAAGTTCAAGACTATATGTGAAGTAAAAATTAATGAATTTTGAACTATGAAAATTAGATACATACACTTTTAGTAATGCTATCTGATCTGTTAGAAAAAGAAAACTATAATCAAATAACCTCTAGAAAATCTCATCAAGAAATAAAGATAAAGGAAGAGCCAGTATGCCAGGATGTCTGCTGTGAAACTGTCTCTCACAGAAATAATTTCGTAAACAAGACCTGAACAATGTCAATGTCAGTAGACATGCTAATGCGGAAGTGGGAATCCCATAGGGTCCCACCCCTAGGCAAAGAACTACAGGCTACTGATAACTGCCCAGAGGAGAATTAGCCTCTTCTAGAGATGAGTTCCCTAACTGGTTACCCAATACAAAGTGGTCAACCCTGAAACCGTGTACACACAAACAACAAAAACAGACCAAGCAGATTTTATTTATATATTTACATTTACAAAAACATATACATGCAACAATAATAAAGATGGGAGGCTATTGATTTGAGAGTCGGGGACATGAAAGAGTTGGAGAAAGGGAACTTGGGAGGGGCTGAAGGGAAGAAAGGAAAAGGGAAAAGTGATGCAATTATATTTAATAACAACTGTATTTAAAACAGAAAAGGAAAATAGAACAACATTATAAAATAATTACACTTTTAAAGTAGTATACTGTTACAGAAAATCTTACAGTGATAAACTAAGAAATGAGTAGTCTTCTTGGAAAACACACTCAACACTAAGGAGAAATAATTTTTAAAATTTTCCCAAAGACTCCAGCTGATTTGAAAATGTCACTTCAAACTTTGAAAAGATTTTTAAAAAATCCTTATTTTGTCATAGCATAGAAAAAGATAGAAACTACTTAGTAAGAAAATTAATTTTAAAACTGCTAAAGGCAGCAAGAGCTTTTTATAATATGAAGAAACAGAAATCACAAGCTTCCTTATATTCAAAAAAGGAATGCATAACAAACATTGTCAAAACATGACTCCTTAAAGACCAAATAAATTCAAGATTATATAAAGCAAGGGCAGAAAAGGCCTAGGAGGTAGCTGTGAGTAAAAGCTGTGACGACACAAGAAGGTCACAATGGCCCGAAAGGCGTGGAATGTGGCTTAACAAAAGAGGTGTGTGCCAAGTCTAAACAAGGCAGCACGTGTTACAAACGTACAGCTCACCCCATTGTCAGTCACAGGTTAATTCACTCTGAAGTGATTCTAGAATTATCTGGAAGAATAAAGGTATGAGATTGCCAAGAAATGAGGTTTTTTTTTTTTTTCAAATAAAAAATCATGAAAGAATAATTAAAACAGTAGGGTACTGGTGCTAGACTTGACAGATTGGTGACTTAGAACAGTATAAATGGCCCAAAACAGAGACTGGTATAGATTAGAATTATGAACAGTTAGATTTGGAAATGTAGCTCCTAGGTCCATCTGTTCATAAGCGCAGTGATTAGGAGGGATAACGTTTAGGCGGGCTTTCCTGTGCGTTCTCACTGCATTAGACTGAGGTGGTCACTCAATGTGTTAAACTTGGCCACCTGTTGCAGCTCGTACCGCTCTTCATACAACGGCTTCTGCCTTTGGAAAGCACGTCTGTTGCATGGAGGTTGATAATGCTTTCACAGAAGACACCTCCCTCCTTGAAGACTTCTGTGTTAGCTCCAGAGACCCCCCAGCAATTAAGATAAGCAGCCCTTTAATCCCATTACTCATCTTAATTTACAAGTTCTGAAGCATCCTGAGCTTGGCTGTCTGGGTGTACAGCACATCCTTACTGCTTATAGCGTGTGTGCCTTCAAATCTCCTCCTTAAACAATTGTCACGTTAACAATTAAGAGCTGAGCTTCGGATGTTGATGATGCTTCCTTAAACTCATTCCCTAAATATTTCCCACTTCCTTTCTTTGAGAGTGCGAACTGTCATTTACCCAGAAGAGCTTACTCAACACCTTCCTTGCATAACCAGCTTTTATCATAAAATGTCTGCCTGAATAATAATTAATTTTACACATTTGCGCAAGATCTACCATTCGATGACTACTTTGGTTGTCTACATTGTATTATTATTCGACAGTCGCTTTAATGACCTCTGCTTTTGATTCTGCCATTATTTGACCATATTCACCTTGCTATTGTTCAAGTCTCATACACAGTGTTCATATTAGTAAAAAGAACTTGAATTTTGCAATGAAAAACCCAAATCCACACAGAAAGTGCAATGCACTAAAATGATGACAGGTAATCATTAATGCCACCTCTTAATGACAGATAATTGATATATTCTTGTTCTGGGACATATCTCAACCCTAGTTAAGCTCATAAGCAGAGGAGATTATATTAAAAGAAAAAAACCCTCTCAGATCATGAGAGAAGTAAAAGGAGAAGGACTAGAGTATACTAGAGTATATAATTATTTAAAATGAAGAAAAAGTCAGGGCTTTACCTCATTCTATACCTTAAAGTAAGTCCTGTCTGTGAAATATTTTCACTTAAAACATTGAAGCCAAGAGGGAGAAACAAATATTTACATTTTTAAAGTTTTATTTTTAGATTTATTTTCTTTTATTTAATATGTATGTTTTGCTCCATGCATGTGTCTGGTGCCCAAGGTTAGAAGAGGGTATCAGATATCCAGAACTGGAGTTATGGATGGCTGTGAGCCACTAAGTGGGCACTGGAAATTGAACCCAGATCCTCTGCAAGAGCAACAAATGCTCCTAACCTCTGAGCCATCTCTCCAACCCCATACATTTTAAATCTTACAATGTAAAACCATTTTGTAACATATTATAAGGTGATAAGGTAATTGAAATATTAACGAAGGTACAATTCAACTGTAATCAATAGAAAAAAATCTAACTATTTAAGGGGTTTTAAAAGCAAGAAAATATTCAGCCCACAGCACTGGAATCCAGAAGCAGAGCAAACTTCGGAGCATTGACTTATCCCAGTGGACTCAGTTTCTTTCATTTGCAATTACTAGCTTCACCTATCACAATGGGTCAGACTTCTCCTTTAGTAGTTGTTCATGTCATGTCTTCAAAGTAATTATTATGTTTCAAGTTTCATATCTGCATACTTTGTGTTAGCTTGGGCTTCCTAGTGAGCAATATATTATATGCTATTATTTATTAGAAATAAAATTCAAGTATATGTAAGTATATTCCAGGGAAGCAAGAGTGAGGAAAATAAAAATGAAAAAGAAACCAACAGAAAGACAATTATTCAGGATGATGTCTGTTTGGTACCAGGCATCACTGGCATGCTTCATCTCAGCCTTGATCCCCCTAGGAGCTATGGAATTGTTTGTATCTCAGGAAAGTTCTGGTTGTGGGGAGATGAGAAGAGCTTCTTTGTCTTTCTATCACAGGTCAAAAATTACCCCACCTGGGGATAATTGTCTTGAACTTCCAGGGGGTACACTGTCACTAAATTGGTCCCATGGCATGCTTCAGTACAAACAGAAAAGATCTGACCATAAGGTAAAAGCTACATAGTGCAACACTGTCTGTGTGTAGCTTCCGGAGGCAGTCCAGAGCCTACATAGACAGGGCCACCTCAAATATTCCTGGGACAGAAGTAAGTGGCCTTTGCCCTGGAATCAGGAAGAACGGAAGAAGTGTCCTCAGTTTTATGAAGAGCATGTATAAGTCTACAGCTGAGACAAAGAGGAAACTCAGGATGCTGATCCCCTTAAAACAATGATGTAATGATGTCTATTATTTTTCTTTCTTTGTCTTTCTTTCAAGACAGATTTTCTTTGTGTAAAGGCTCTGGCTATCCTGGAACTCACTCTGTAGACCAGGCTGGCCTTGAACACACAGAGATCTGCCTGGCTCTGCCTCCCGAGTGCTGGGATTAAAGGCGTCCACCACCACCACTCGGCTTTATTTCTACTCTTATCATCTTTGTTTCTCCAGATGTTAGAGAATCTATCTGGTGAAATAGGACAACAAATGCATCCGATTTGAAAGGAAGAAACACAATTCTTCTTATTTGTGAATGAGATAGTATCCATATGCCCAGGTTCCGATTTTCAACTTGAAGCCACCTAGAGTCACCTGCAAAGAGGGAACCCCAACTGAAGAATTCCCTTCTTCAGATCAGCTTGTGCATATGTCTGTAGCACATTTTCTTGGTTTTCAATTGATGTAGGAGGGCCTAGCCCATTGTGACCAATAGATCTGCAGACAGGTGAGTCTGGTCTGTCTAAGGAAGCCAGCTAAGCATTAACCTCGGAAAAAGGCTGCGTTGGTGGGGGGAGAAGAGCCAGTAGTGTTTCTCCATGGTTTCTGCTTCCCTCAATGATGTACTCACTGTGTCTTGAAAGAATAAGGTGAAATAAACCCTTTGCTCTTTGCATTACTTTTGGTCACAGTGTTCATCACAGTAGCTGAAAACAGGGACAGCATACAAAAACCTATATCTATAAAATGCTGCCAGAACTAGTAAGCCAATTTCACAATGGTCTTATAATAGGAAGATAGCTATATTATGATCAACGGCATGCTCATATGTAAGTAACAAATAAACATAAAAAATGAAACTTTAAAATTAATGTCCTTTGTAATAGTATTGGAATATGTTACTTAAGCACAAACAGGACAAAATGTGTGTAAAATGCACACAGAGAAAACTGCCACACACTACTGTGAGAAGACAAAGTTTACTAAATGGAGCAGTGTGTGATGCCCAAGGCAGGAATTTCCACATTGCAAAGACATCGACGTTCTCCAAAGCTATCCCTAGAGTCAATACAACCTCAATGAAAATATCAGGCTTTTATTTTGACAGGATGGCTCTAAGATTCTTATAGGAATGCAAAGTTTGTAGAATTCAAAACAAAGTTAAAAAAAGGGTGGAGGACTAATGCCATAGGGTTTCAGTATTTATTACATATGTGCAGTAACAGGGACAACGCGGTGTTGGTTTTTAATAACCATAGGGTCAGTAGGCTAGAATAGAGGAGAATCTATGCATGGAAAACTGAAGGATGACTAGAGGAGAAATTAATAGACTCCCCCCAAATACAGCATTTAAAGGACTGCATGTCTGTAGGCAAGAGAATAAAATCTCACACCACCCATCTGTATCTCAGACCATCTACAAAAGTTAACTCTACATAGACCATGGCCCTAATGCTGTAAAACATGAAGAAGAGACCACTGATGCAAAACTCTAGAGACTTATAGTTGTCTTATATGGAGTCCTCAGTCACTTCATTACCAGAAAATCTAGACAAGCCAAAGATTAAAAAATTATAGCTGTGAAAGAACTGAAGTTGCAGGGCTAATTGTTACTCACAATTATAAATAACCAGTAAGCGACAGAGACTCATAGCTAACATCTGCTTAACTAAAGCAGAGGTGATGGCAATCATAAACTTGTGTGAATGTTCAATGGTGCTTATGATGAATTGTTGACACCTCCTTGAGTGTAAGTGAGGCTAAAAGTAACAAATTCTCTTGGGCTGAAGATATGTCTGAGTAGGCAAAGTGCCTGTGAGGAACTGAGTTCAGATCCCCTGCACCCACATAAAAACCTGTGCATTGTGTCCTGCAACCACAGCATGGAGGACACTGGTGGCTGTGAGGAGAGGTAACAGACTCTGCCTCAGAAAATAAGCTGAAATGGTGCCAGTCAAACTGGATAGCTACATACAAAAGAATGAATCTCTCACCCTGCACAAAACTCAACTCCAAATATATTAAGGACACTAACACAATACCCAATAGCCTGGATCTGATAGAGGAGAAAATAAAAAATATACTTCAACTTATATGCACAGAAAGAGACTTTCTGAACAGAACTCTAGTAGCACAGGCATGAACATCAGTGATCAAAAACTGGAATGTCATGTAATTAAAAAGCTTCTGTACAGCAAAAGATACTATCAAGCTAATGAAGAGGTGGTCTATAGAAAGGGAAAACATCTTTACATATGACATAGGGTTAGTGTCTACAGTATACAAAGAACAACAATGAAAAAAAAAACACTAAACATCAAGAAAATAACCCAATTAAAAATTGAGGCATAGAACAAAGCAGAGGTATCAAAAGAAAACGTACAAAATGACTCAGAAACAAACAGCTTAAAAAACATTTATTTTTTGGCCGGGCGGTGGTGGCGCACGCCTTTAATCCCAGCACTCGGGAGGCAGAGGCAGGCGGATCTCTGTGAGTTCGAGGCCAGCCTGGTCTCCCAAGTGAGTTCCAGGAAAGGCGCAAAGCTACACAGAGAAACCCTGTCTCAAAAAACAAAAAAAAAAAAAAAAAAAAAAAACATTTATTTTTTAATGTTCAACATCCCTAACCATCAGGGGATGCAAATTAAAAATACTTAGAGATTTCATTTTACTTCCATTAAAATGACTAGAATTAAAAAAAAAATGGCCATAATGCTGGCCTTGATGTGGGGAAAAGGGGACATCTGTTAATTGTTGGTGTGAAGTACAAATTGGTTAAGCCACCATGGAAATCAATCTGTAGGTTCCTCAAAAAGCTAGAAATATACCTGTGTTATGACCCAGCTATACCATTCCTGGGCATATACCCAAAGAACTCTATACCCTACTATAAAGGAAGTACTTGCTCATTCATGGCCATTGCTGCTCTATTCACAATATCCAGTCAGTGGAAACAGCCTAGATGTCTATCAGCTAATGACTAGATAATTAAAATGTGGTACATTTACACAGTGGGATATTATTCACTGTTAAAAAAAGAAAAAGAAAGAGAAAATTCTCAAGCAAATGGATGGAGCTGTAAATAATCATTCTGAGTGAGGTAACCCAGGCCAGGAAGAGAAATGCCACATGTTCTCTCTCATCTGTAGATGCTAGTTTTGAGTCTTTAGAAATATGTATTTAAATCAAAGTACCCATTAAGGTGAAAAATGAATGAGGAGCCATGAGGTTAGGGATTTCAAAGAAAGGGTGAATATAATCCAGGTGGTTTGGTGGGGGGAGAGGGATAATAGAACAGAAAGGGTTAAATGTGGAGGGGGATAAGAGGCCAGGGTAGAGTAGGAAATATGGAGAGGGATAATTAACACTAGAGACCTTTTTAAAAACCATGTGGAAACCTACAAAAATCCCAGTATGGGCCAAGTGTTTTGAGTTTTTGATAAGTGGGGTCCCATAGATCCTCAAACAATAAAGGCTATGGCCATAGTTCCTAGTTCCTTTCCAGAACTTGATGGTAAAACCTTATTGCTGAGGACACCAATACTTGACTGATAGGACATGAAGAAACCAAGCTGGTGTTGACCTGCAAGCCTTATACATACTTATTAGATTTTATAAACAATTCTAGAAGAAAAATAATCAGTTTATTTTTATCCAGTGATCAACCCTGCAACCTACAATGACAATTGACCTGGAAAGATAAGTCCCCTGGTTCAATAGTGCCATCAGTATCATGGGAGCAGCTAGCTACTTTCTGATTGGACCACTCCATAAGAAAGAACTCATACCTGGCACTGTTAACTGGACCCAATTCCATGGCTGACTTGGATATAAGCTCTAGAGGGAAACTAATAGTATTGTCCTAATAAATGGGCATTGTATTAAACTGCCTCCTAAGTCTTTATCATTATACCTAAAGATATATCTTTATTATAGCTCTCAACCCTCCTCAGAGAAGCTTCCTTTTGCAGTAGACAGTGATTAATACAATCACAATATGTTTAGGGCATGACAGAGTCAGCATACACATGAGTTCATGGTGGCTATGATGACATAGGAAGACCTGTAAATGATAAATCCCAGCACAGATGAGGGAGTGGTTCATAAAGGCTGCACCCCTAGTTGAGGAACTATTGGCAGTTGATGGTTGGCAGGAGAGGAGAACCAGTTTTCTACATGGTTGTGGCCCCTGAGAGGCTACCCATGCTCCAGTATATTACCCTTCACCAATGTACTAAACGTAGCATTATGTATTCAGTGGATTTTAAGACAGAGCACATGATATTGGAACTGAAAAATATGGGGGGTCATAGGGAAGGATTTTAGAGTAGGAAATAGGGTGTGTATTTGATCACAATATATTATACTGTATGTATAAAATTCTCAAACAAAAAAATAAGTGAAAAAGGGATTGAGTCAGATATTACATTATAATATTGATATTATGATGTCAAACTCTTGCTTCCACAATCATCTGCCCTTACACACACAACATGCATACACCACACCCCCCACAGAGAGAGGAGGAAGAAGGAGGGAGGGAGAGGGAGGGAGAGGGTAGACAGAGACAGACACAGAGAGGCAGAGAGAAATTCTCAGGGCTACCATATTAAAGAATTTCACCATATTGTCAAGGAGACAATTAGAAAAAAGATTATCTTGAGGACATATTAATCCCACTGGCTAAAGAATAAAGTCTAGTTCCTCTTTTGCCTGGAATTCCTTAACACACATAGAATGACAAAAAGAATAAAGCATCAGCCACTGACACCAATATAATGGAACGTAAAAGCAGAATCGAATTAAGTCACTCAGCTAATAATAATAATAATAATAATAATAATAATAATAATAATAATAGGTAGTTGTTTCCAAGAGGTCCAAGAAAAAAGATGAGTCTACCTGGTAATTCCCTGCTTAAAATCATCTATGACTTGAAATGAAGGAAGAATTTCCATATCACTCTTCACCTTCTAATAGCTGTCTGCTTCTCCAAATTCTACTTAGGATTTTGAAAAGTCTTATTCATAACTGGAGGCTTCTATCCCTCAGTGCTGTGAGAATATATTGTTTTCAGATGAGCTTTAGTTGTTACAGTGAATATTACAGTCTATAAATTATCCCAAAGAGTAGATGAGGCAGACATTCTATTTGGCTTTGAGAACTTCTACAATGAAGTAGGGAGTGTGCTGATTCAAGGCATTGCCTAATTCATCAAAGGCAGCAGATGAGTGCCATAGGCTGTCACTTCACCCCAGGGGTCTTTCTCTTGTGTGTGTGAACCTTCAGAGCCATCCCTATAGATAAGGCAAGTCTCTTATCAGTATTCATAGGATGCTTATGTATTCTAGGAATATTGGTCTTCACTGCTAGGAAGATATAATGGAATTTAAATAATTGAGTATGTCTATAGTCTAGGGCTCCTTACAAATCAGACATGAGATGTTCAGTCAGTGTCCTCGCAGTGGAGTACAGTGGAGGGAGTTAGGCAAAGCAAAGTTTAGTAGCTAACTAAATATACTATTCTATTTTGTTCGATACCAATTCCACACTCTGCCAGTGCTCACAGGTATCTCTGGGTATCTGCTCAGTGATGATTATGAGTGACTCATCCTGAATACTGATCATGATTAAGTTTATACCCTGTCTTTTGTAAGTGCATAATCTGTGTAATTTCCTGTGTTGGTAACCTCATTGCAAACTGAGATCCTCTGGGGCTGTAATCTAGCACACTCCTAGGACTTCCTGATCTTGATTCTATATTCCAGAAGCGTATTTTCATTGGCTCTGGATATTGCCTAACTAGACTTCTACTGTCTATAATAGGACTGCCCATACCCCTATTCCTACCCACTGAACATCTTCCCTTTTATGTCCTTCCAGATTTTCTTGTGGCAAAGATCTACCACAAACTCAACTAAATTTCACAGTGAAAACCTGCCTTATTCCCTGAGCATGCAACATTCTTTTCTTCCTCAAGCAACCTTGCCTGGGATGGAGTGTATGGAGTAGTCTGGTCAGGAAATAAGACCCATAATAAAGTTCTGTGGACAATTAAGAGTTAGGACACTCCAGAGTGGGTCAGTTCAGGCTGTCTCTCAACCATTGCCAGCAGTCCACTGTGGGGGTATCTTTGTGGATTTCTGTGGGCCTCTCTAGCACCTTGTCTCTTCCTATTCTCATGTGGTCCTCATTCATCATGGTCTCCTATTCCTTGTTCTCCCAATCTGTCGTTGATCCATCTGGGGTCTCCCGCTCCCCCAAGCTCTCTTTCCCTCGACACTCACCCTTCATTTCTCCCACTTACGACCAGGCTGTTCATGAAGATCTCATCCATTTCTCCGTCATTGGGTGACCCCCGTGTCTTTCTTGGGGTCCTGTTTTCCAGGTAGCCTCCCTGGTGATATGAGTAGCAGTCCAGTCATCCTTGCTCCACATCTAGTATTCTCCTATGAGTGAGTCTGGTGACGGGATGGCCAAACACCCTAATTGTCATGCTAGAAACCCCATCCAATGACTGAGGGATCTGGAAGCAGAGATCCACGGCTAGGCCCCAGGCGGAACTCCAGGAGTCCAATTGGCGAGAAAGAGGAGGGTCTATATGAGCGAGAATTGTTGAGACCAGGGTTGGATAAAGCACAGGGACAAATAGCCAAATGAATGGAAACACATGAACTATGAACCAATGGCTGAGGGGCCCCCAACTGGATCAGGCCCTCTGAATGGGTGAGACAGTTGATTGGCTTGAACTGTTTGGGAGGCATCCAGGCAGTGGGACCGGGTCCTGTGCTCATTGCATGAGTTGGCTGTTTGAAACCTGGGGCTTATGCAGGGTCGCTTGGCTCAGCCTGGGAGGAGGGGACTGGCCCTGCCTGGACTGAGTCCACCAGGTTGATCTCAGTCCTGGGGGAGGCTTTGCCCTGGAGGGGGTGGGAATGGGGGGTGGGCTGGAGGAAAGGGGAGGGGGGCAGGGGAGGAGAACAAGGGAATCCGTGGCTGATATGTGGAACAGAATGGTATTGTAAAATAAAATAAAAAAATATTTAAAAAATCTGAAAAAAAAAAGAGTTAGGACACTCCATGATGTTAGAAGTCAAAGCAGTGATAAGACTGGTATGATAGTTAACACTGTTTATCAGCTATACAGAATCTAGAATCACCCGTAAGACAAACCTCTGGGCAAGTCTGTAGGGATTTCCTAGATTGTGTTACTCAAACTGAAGAGACCTACCCTAAATGTGGATAGGAACATTCCATGGGCTGGGGTCCTAGATTGAACAACAAGGAGAAAGTGAGTTGAGCAAATTGGCATTCACTTTGTCTGCTTCTTGAATGAGGATGCAATCTGGCCAACTGTCCTATGCCCCTGCTGCCATATCTTCTCTGCCATTAAGTACCTCCAAACTGTGAGCCAAAATAAACCCTTCCTTAAGTTGTTTGGTCCCAGCAACACAAAATGTAACTAATGGCACTGGAGAGGAAGAATATCCTATTTGACAATATGTGAAGAAGGAAATGAAAATGAAGACACTTTTGCCTCTTGGCCTCCTGGGAGAAGACTCACAGATTTTTTTTTTTGCTTTCTCTTTTTGTTTGTTTTGTTTTGCTTTAATCCCTATTCTATACAAGACCGTATCACAAGCCTTTCCACGTCTATCCCCTCCTTGGGGTTGAGATTCATGACTCAATTTCAAAGCCAAAAGGCAACCTACACCTCTGAGGTGGAAATAGTTGAGTTATATTAAGAATGTTAAATATAACATTCCATGCTTAAGCTTCATAATCAGAAGACTTGAGTTCAAATTTAGACTCAAGAGTTACAAGATCTACAGCTTTGCGAGTAAAACTCTCTGCAGAGAAGTTTTCCTCTTATTGTTGTTGCTTCTGCTGTTGTGAATTGAGTGATGATAATAATACAATCTAGTTTATTATGTTCCTATGAAAAGTGAGTGATACAAGGCACCAAAGCTAGCTGGCAGTGTCCCTGGCACACTATCATGTGTCAATAGAGATTGGCTTATGTTGATGGAAAACAAATCTCTCAGCCAAATAAATAAAAACAATCTGAAGAGGAAATTCTCATCAATAGAATGAAATGGAGTTTGATAGAAGCACGAAGAATTTGGTGTAAAATGATGGAGAACCTGGGTCCGAGACCACAGTTCCTTTACTACTTGTATGGCATTGCCCGTATTTGTGAGCTTGGCTTCCTACATCTTCAAGACCATGTATGCTTCACACAGTTGTATTAAGATAGTGTGTGGTGTGCTGTAATTATGTGTGCTCTCAGTGAAAGGTAATGGAAACGGTAACCAATGGAACCACTGGGGATGGTGAGGAAAGCTGAAGATAGTTGCTTGGAGTGCAAAGAATTAGATTAAATCACGAGTAACAGAGAAAGAGAAGCCACACGTGTGCGTAATCAGGCAGACAACTTCACTCCTACTTTACATTTAGGTGAGCCTCATTTGCCAGCGTTCCCTTGGGAACATCACTTCCTAGTCCCAGATTTGTAAAAACCACAAATGGAGTGGTTATCACCTTGATTTTTCCTGGTGTAGACCTGGTGTTTGGGTGCTGAGCTATGTGATGTCTAGAATCCATGTCTGAACATTGGGAAAGGCTTTGCAGGTGAGATAAGAATAATTTGTAATTAGCGCCTTCCCCGTTTAACAGCGCTGTCTACATACAAAGCGGCTCTCGCAATTACTTGGGGATCATTCTGTTGACCCTTCTTCTTTAGAAGGCTAAACATTTTGCTATTTATACGATATTTTCTCTATAAACTCTTCCTTTTGATTTTGCTTGAAGAAGCTGCACATCAGACTACAGAAGTTTGCAAATCCCTTTCTGAGGGCAGACAAATAAATGAGTGTTGGCACTTTAATCTGACAGATTTCAAAGAGGAACACATTTCCAAAAGCTACTTACGACTCCTGGAGTAGATATTAAAAATAGTTTCCCTGTTCCCACCCTAGCTGAGTGCAATAGAATCTCCGTGTGCATCTCATAGTCTGCATTTTTACCAGCTGCCTTGGGTTATTCATGTATCAGCAACTCAGGTCATTCCTTTGGGATTTTATGCTAGTGAATCAGTGACCGGATTGGTCAACTAATACAACTCCTGATTTGTCATAGAAATGGGCTGTGACAATGGCATAAGTTTTACCAGTATCAACATCTGGTTCATAAGGCAATACTTTTCCATCACACCAAGCTCAATAAGAATTAATCTTCCCACTTCTATGTCTCAAGGGAAGTCCACCTTATCAGCCTAGCTTAGAGCAACCATACAGTTACATACTTTCTATAACCTAAGAAATATTTAAATCACTAGGCAGAATTTAAGGTGTTATTATGATCCAGGTTTTACAGCTGTGAAAACACACAAAGTGGGAAATAATTTGTTTAAAGACTCCAAGATGAGAAATGCAGGACCAGGGTTGGAAGATAGGTCCAAGTTTTGCTATTTCATCATGTTTTTTGGGGGGAAACATTTCTCTTACTCTAGGAGGAAGTGAGAGATTTCCAGCTTGGGATAGAAATTTAGGAGGGTGGCCCTTGATCTCCAATGTCAACCAGCTCTGTTGTCTCTGAGTCTTTGAGACTACTGAGGACTAGAGTCAGAATCTCTAGGACTCAGTGAAATCCTGGTGGTCATGACCCATCTGTTTGTAATCCGGGTGCATAGGTGGCAGGAATTCAGAATCCATGGAGTAATCTGGCTATCCAGATTAGCTGAAATAATGAGTTCCAGATTTAGAAAGAGACCTTAACTCAATATATAAGGTGAAGGAGGACAGATGAGATTAACATCCAACCTCTAATATGCATATACATATGTTCCTCCACACACATGCAAACAAGTATATATACATGAATGCTATGCATTTGATAGTTTCCTGAGACTCTTCCCTCCCTTGCTCCAACTCCTTGTGTGTCACACCCCTGCATTCCACTCTAAAATCCATGTCATTTCCCCTATAATATAACTTACTGTATTACTTACTTATATTACTCTATAGTATAGTTTACTGAATCGAGTTAGCATTGCCCATATTTACTGGGTGTTGAGTTGACCATGTGGGCATGGCCAAACTATCAGGTGGCTTATCCCTAAAGCAAACTGACTTTCCCACCCTCAGGGCTTTTACTGCCTGCACATATTCAACTAGGGGTCCAGACTTGTGTGCATTTCCCACACCCAAGCTGCAATGCTGACATTGTGTGGTCTTGTGCAGTTCTGATGCAGGCAATCATATTGTTAGTTCATAGGTGTAACATTCCTGTCACGTCCAGAACAGACGTTTTCAGCAGTCCTCATGGTTATCTGACTCTTACAATCGTTACAACCCTCTTCTGTGCTGTTCTATGAGCCTTGGGTCTTAGAGATGATATAGTTGCCCCATTTGGAGATAAGCTCCATAGTCAGTTGTTCTCTGCACTTAGACCAGTTGGGTTTTTCTTTTATTTTGTTTTTTGTTTTTATCAATTATTTGGGGATCATGCTGTTGACCCTTTTCTTTAGTAGGCTAAACATTTTGCTATTTATGCAATATTTTCTCTGCAAACTCTTCCTTTTGATTTCGCTTGGAGAAGCTGCAAGTCAGACTACAGAAGTTTGCAAATCCCTTTTCTGAGGGCAGACAAATAAATGAGTGTTAATCTGACAGATCTCAAAGAAGACATTTCTCCATCTGATGCAAAAAGAAGCTTCTTTACTGGGGGAGGGGTGAAAGCTGCACATATCTGTGGGTATAAGGACAAGTATTTATAAAAGAGGTGTGTAGGATGTCAGTTTAGTAAAATGGTGGAATGAGGTTCTCCCCTAAGGTATAAGACCTCTGCAGCCCTGGGATTTTTGCTTAGTTTAGAGTGCCAGGCATGGGTTCCTTCTTATTAAGTAAGTCTTAAAACTAATCAGATAGTTGTTGGTTGTCCCCAAGACATCAGTGTCACTATTGTACCATTAGGCATGTCTGGCCCTGCCAATCACTATTATAGCTCACAGGATTTAAAGCTTTTCAGTCTCCCCTGGCAGCTTGCATAGCACTTTCTAACACTAGGAGATGTGAACCATCAGGGAGGAGGCGTCCAGGTCAGTCCATGCCAAACTGATTTCTCCAAGTCCCATGATCAAAGTGTGTAGAGTCTTCAACAATGGGTCTTACCCTGCTTTAGTCAGGCACTTAGCTTGTATTGATTTGGGGTCTCTTGGATAGCCCTCACCCTGACTAGCAACTTGAAGGGAATTGCCTCATGCCTGGCACTACATTTATTATGTGATAGTCTATGGATTCTGGTGAGTGGGGTCATTATTACCCAATGTGGGGTAAATTCAATTATACATAATACATACTATACATACATACATACATACATACATACATACATACATACCAACAAAAATACATGTGTCCATGTGTGTTAAAGAAAGCTTATAAAATAGTAGGTTTCCCTTTGGCTTGAAGAAATATTCTTAGTTTTATTTTTCCCTCCCCCACATTCTCCCTCTGACTTACCATCCACTCCCTTATCTCTCCACTCCTGTTTTTCTCATTCTCCCTCTTACATAACACCTGTATTTTACTCTCCTCATTAGAGTCTTGCTTCCCCCTTCTACCAATCTTCCCTTTCTACTCTGCTGGATTCTTTAGTTACTCCAAGTTATACATGCAAACCTTAAGATTCAGAATTAGGATCAACATGTAAGAGAAAACTTAGAGTGTTTATCTCACTAGATATTGTAATTTCTAGTTCCCTCTATTCACCTGCAACTTTTGTGATTTTATTTTTCTTTACAACTGGATAGCACTTCATTGTGTATATTTACCACGTTTTCACCATCCATTCATCCGCTGATGGACATCTGGGCTGCTTCTACTTCCTGAATATTGGGAATAGAGAAGCAATAAACATGTATGCGCAAGTGGCATTGTTATAGGATACAGAGTATTGCCTATGGGTATATGCCCAGGAGTGGTATAGCTGGGTCATCCAGGAAGTCTGTTTTTAGCTTCCTGAGAAATCTCCACATTAATTTCCAGTGGATGCACCAATTTGAATTCTTACCAATAGTCAATAAATATTTCCCTTTTCCCACATCCTTACCAAAATTTGTTGTCGTTTTTTTCCCTCAATTTTATTCATTCTGATTGGGATAAGATGAAATCTAAAATATTTTTAATTTGCATTTTCCTGATTGGTAAGAGTATTGAACACTTTTTTTTGAACAAGGAATTTCTTGGCAACCTTTATTTCTTCTTTTGAGAACTCTCCAATATAACATCTATTTTTCTGATTGAGTTGTTTATTTTCTTGATGCTTTGTTTTTAGAGCTCTCTGTACTTTATGGGTTCTAATCTTCTATTGGATGTGTATCTGGTAAAGATTTCCTCCCAGCTTGGGTTTGAATCCTTTCCACTCAATTTATTGTTTCCATTGCTATACAGAAGGTTTTTAGTTTCATGAGGTTCTAGTTGTTGGCATTAATTCCTGAGCAAATAGAGTCCTATTCTAAAAGTCCTTTCCTATAGTTATGTCTTATATGATACTCCCTGCATTTTCTTCTAGTAGTTTTGGCGTTTTGGGTTTCACTTTGAAGTCTTTGATCCATTTGAAGTTGATTTTTGTACAAGGTGAGTGATAAGACTCTAATTTCATTTTTCTACCTGAGGACATTCAGCTTTCCCAGCACTGTTTATTGAAGATGCTGGCTTTCTTCCAGTATGTATTTTTGGCATCTCTGTTGAGTATCAGGTGGCTGTAATTGTGTGGGTTTAAGTGTAGGTCTTTCATTCTGCTCCATTGATCTACATTTGTTTTTGTACCAGGACCATGCTATTTTTGTTACTATAGCTACATATATCCAGTATGGTAATCCCTCCGTGATTCCTCTTTTTGCCGAGGGTTGCTTTGGCTGTTCAGGGTCTTTTGTATCATCATGTGGATTTTAGGATTTTCTTTTCTGTCTCTGTGAAAAATGTTATGTGTATTTTTTATTGGGATTGCATTGAATCTGTAAGTTGCTTTTAGTAGCATGATGATTTTCACACTATTATTTCTTCCAAACCATGAGCATTGCAGGTTTTTCCACCTTTTAATATTCTCCCAAATTTCTGCATGGACTTAGAGTTTTCATCTGAGATGTCTTTCACTTCCTTGGTAAGGTTTATTTGTGAGAGTTATGGTGGGCTTCACTGTTGGTGGTTTTTAGAATATTATTTCTGTGTTATCTTTCCCAGCACATTTGTTATCTGTCCCTACAAAGGCTATTGATTTTTTTTTAAGTTAACTTTGTTGTAGTTGGAAGTTTCTCTGGTCCTGCCCAGGCCCTGCAGTCAGGATGAATCTCTTTTGCTGGTCCTACAGCCGCTCAGATCCAAATAAACATACAAAGGATTAATATTAATTACAAACTGTATGGCCATTAGCTCAGGCATATTATTTACTAACTCTTACACTTAAATTAACCTATAATTCTTATTTATGTTTAGCCATGTGGCTTGGTACCTTTTCTCAGTTCTGCCTTGTCATCTTGCTTCCTCTGTGTCTAGCTGGTGACTCCTGACTCAGCCTTCCTCTTCCCAGAATTCTCCTTGTCTGCTTATCCCTCCTATACTTCCTGCCTGGCTACTGGCCAATCAGCATTTTATTTATCAACCAATCAGAGCAACACACATCCGCAGCATACAGAACGACATTCCACAGCACTTTGTGGCCTGCCACTTTGCTCAGAGAGTTCACAATTCTAGAAGTTTTCTGGTGGAATCTTGGGAATCTTTAATGTATATCATGTCATCTGACTTCTTTATCATGTGAATTCTGTTCTTCTTTGTATCCTTTCAATTTTCCTCTCTTATTTTATTGCTTTGGATAGTTCTTTGGACACTATATTGAAAAGGAGTGAGTGTGATAAACAGCCTTGTCCCATTCCCAATTTTAAAGGGACTGCTTCAAGTTTTTCTCAAGTTGAAATGATGTTGCCTATAACTTTGTGATATACAACCTTGATTATATTGAAGTATGTTCCCTCTAGCCTAACTCTAGGACTTTTACTATGAAGACATGTTGAATTTTGTCAATGGTCTTTTCTCTGTCTATTAAGATTGTCTTAACAGAGAGAGAGCATCCAAATTAACAAAATCAGAAATGAAAAGGGGGACATAACAACAGACATTGAGGAAATCCAGAGAATCATCAGGTCATACTTCAAAAACCTCTACTCCACAAAACTGGAAAATCTAAAAGAAATGGATAATTTTCTGGATAGTTACCACATACCTAATTTAAATCAAGACCAGATAAACTATTTAAATAGTCCAATAACCCCTAAGGAAATAGAAACAGTCATTAAATGTCTCCCAAACAAAAAAAGCCCAGGACCAGATGGTTTCAGCACAGAATTCTACCAGATCTTCAAAGAAGAATTAATACCAATACTCTTTAAATTATTCCACACAATAGAAACAGAAGGAACATTACCAAACTCCTTCTATGAGGCTACAATTACCCTGATTCCTAAACCAAACAAGGATACAACAAAGAAAGAGAACTACAGACCGATCTCCCTCATGAACATTGATGCAAAAATACTTAATAAAATACTGGCAAACAGACTCCAAGAACACATCAAAACAATTATCCACCATGATCAAGTAGGCTTGATCCCAGGGATGCAAGGGTGGTTCAACATACGAAAGTCTGTCAATGTAATACACCATATAAACAAACTCAAGGAAAAAAACCACATGATCATCTCATTAGATGCAGAAAAGGCATTTGACAAAATCCAACACCCCTTCATGATAAAGGTCTTGGAGAGATCAGGAATACAGGGAACATACCTAAACATAATAAAGGCAATTTACAGCAAGCCAACAGCCAACATCAAATTAAATGGAGAGAAACTCAATGCGATTCCACTAAAATAGGAACAAGGCAAGGCTGTCCACTCTCCCCATACTTATTCAATATAGTACTTGAAATTCTAGTCAGAGCAATAAGACAACATAAGGAGATTAAGGGGATACAAATTGGAAAGGAAGAAGTCAAGCTTTCCCTATCTGCTGATGACATGATAGTATACTTGAGTGACCCCAAAGATTCAACCAAGGAACTGATGCAGCTTATAAACACCTTCAGCAACATATCAGGATACAAGATCAACTCAAAAACATCAGTAGCCCTCCTATATACAATTGACAAACAGGCTGAGAAGGAAATCAGAGATACATCACCCTTTACAATAGCCACAAATGATATAAAATATCTTGGGGTAACACTAACCAAGCAAGTGAAAGACCTATATGACAAGAACTTTAAGTCCCTGAAAAAAGAAATTGAAGATGTCAGAAAATGGAAAGAGCTCCCATGCTCATGGATAGGCAGGATTAACATAGTAAAAAATGGCAATCTTACCAAAAGCAATCTACAGATTCAATGCAATCCCCATCAAAATATCAACACAATTCTTTACAGACCTGGAAAGATTAATATTCAACTTCGTATGGAAAAACAAAAAACCCAGGATAGCCAAAAGAATCCTGTACAATAAAACAACCTCTGGAGGCATCACGATCCCTGACCTCAAGCTCTACTATAGAGCTACAGTAATAAAAACAGATTGGTACTGGCATAAAAACCAACATATGGACAAATGGAATCGAATTAAAGACCCTGACATTAATCCGCACACCTATGAACATATAATTTTTGACAAAGAAGCCAAAAGTGTACAATGGAAAAAAGAAAGCATCTTCAACAAATGGTGCTGGCATAATTGGATATCAACGTGTAGAAGGCTGCAAATAGATCCATATCTGTCACCGTGCACAAAACTTAAGTCCAAGTGGATCAAAGACCTCAACATAAATCCAGCTACTCTGAACCTGCTAGAAGAGAAAGTAGGAAGTAGTCTTGAATACATTGGCATAGGAGATCACTTCCTAAATATAACACCGGTAGCTCAGACACTGAGAGAAACAATCAATCAATGGGACCTCTTGAAACTGAGAAGCTTTTGTAGAGCAAAGGTTACGGTCAACAAGGCAAAGTGACAGCCTACAGAATGGGAAAAGGTCTTCACCAACCCCACATCTGACAGAGGACTGATATCCAGAATATATAAGGAACTCAAGAAATTAGACATCAAAATGCCCAACAGTCCAATTAAGAAATGGGCTATAGAACTAAACAGAGAATTCTCAACAGAGGAAACTCAAATGGCTGAAAGACATTTAAGGAATTGCTCAACATCCCTAATTATCAGGGAAATACAAATCAAAACAATTCTGAGAGTGGTAACCTTATGCCTGTCAGAATGGCTAAGATCAAAAACACTGAACACACCTTATGCTGGAGAGGATGTGGAGCTAGGGGAACTCTCCTCCACTGCTGGTGGGAATGCAAGCTTGTACAACCACTTTGGAAATCAATATGGTGCTTTCTTAGAAAATTGGGAATCAATCTCCCCCAAGATCCAACCATACCACTCTTGGGCATATACCCAAAGAATGCTCAATCATACCACAAGGGCACTTGCTCAGCTATGTTCATATCAGCATTGTTTGTAATAGCCAGA
>CABHPP010120268.1:22763-42545 GCA_902168425.1 Peromyscus attwateri
TGCAAGCTTGTACAGCCACTTTGGAAATCAATATGGTGCTTTCTTAGAAAATTGGGAATCAATCTCCCCCAAGATCCAACCATACCACTCTTGGGCATATACCCAAAGAATGCTCAATCATACCACAAGGGCACTTGCTCAGCTATGTTCATATCAGCATTGTTTGTAATAGCCAGAACCTGGAAACAACCTAGATGCCCTTCAACTGAAGAATGGATAAATAAAATGTGGTACATATACACAATGGAATACTACTCAGCAGAGAAAAACAATGACATCATGAGGTTTGCAGGCAAATGGATGGATCTAGAAAAAATCATCCTGAGTGAGGTAACCCAGACTCAGAAAGACAAACATGGTATGTACTCACTCATAGGAGGATACTAGATGTGGAACAAGGATGACTGGACTGCTACTCACAACACCAGGGAGGCTACCTGGAAAACAGGACCCCAAGAAAGACACAGGGATCGCCCAATGACAGAGAAATGGACGAGATCTACATGAACAGCCTGGAAGTGAGTGGGGGTAATGAAGGGCGAGTGTCGAGGGAAAGAGAGCTTGGGGGAGCGGGAGATCCCAGCTGGATCAAGAACAGAGAGGGAGAACAAGGAATAGGAGACCATGGTAAATGAAGACCACATGAGAATAGGAAGAAGCAAAGTGCTAGAGAGGCCCACAGAAATCCACAAAGATGCCCCCACAATAGACTGCTGGCAATGGTCGAGAGACAGCCCGAACTGACCTACACTGGTGGTAGGATGGCCAAACACCCTAATTGTCGTGCTAAAAACCCCATCCAATGACTGAGGGAACTGGATGCAGAGATCCACAGCCAGGCCCCGGGTGGAACTCTGGGAGTCCAATTGACGAGAAAGAGGAGGGTTTATATGAGCGAGAATTGTTGAGACCAAGGTTGGATAAAGCACAGGGACAATTAGCCAAATGAATGGAAATACATGAACTATGAACCAATGGCTGAGGGGCCCCCAACTGGATCAGGCCCTCTGAATAGGTGAGACAGTTGATTGGCTTGATCTGTTTGGGAGGCATCCAGGCAGTGGGACCGGGTCCTGTGCTCAGTGCATGAGTTGGCTGTTTGAAACCTGGGGCTTATGCAGGGTCGCTTGGCTCAGCCTGGGAGGAGGGGACTGGACTTGCTTGAACTGAGTCTACCAGGTTGATCTCAATCCTTGGGGGAGTCTTTGCCCTGGAGGAGATGGGAATGGGGGGTGGGCGGGGGGAAGGAGAGGGGGGTGGGAGGGGGGAAAACAAGGGAATCTGCGGTTGATATGTAGAATTAAATTATATTGTAAAATAAAATAAAAAAGAGTAGAAAAAAAGATTGTCTTGTGATTTTTGTCTTTAAGTCCATTTATATTATTTATTCCATTTATTGATTTATGTGTGTTGAACCATCCCTATATCTTTGTAATAAAGCAACTTGATGATATTGGATGATATTTTGATGTATATGTGTATTTGGCTGACAAATATTTTGTTGAGAACTTTCACAACTATGTTCATCCTGGGTATATTGTAGTGTAGTCTTGTTCTTGTGTCTTTACCTGGCTTTGGTTTAGAGTGATATTGGCTTCATAGAATGAGTTTTGATGTGTTACTTATGTTTCTAATTTTTGGAATAACTTGAGAAGTATCTGTTGTACTCTAATAGAATTCTGCTGCATGAATCCCAGTCTTTGGGCTTGGGCTCTTTTTAGTTGGAAGAGTTTTTATTATGTTTTCAATGTTCCTTTTTATTACAGGTATGTTTAAATTATCTATTTCTTGTTTTAACTTTGTCTTCCAAATGTTTATAGAAACTCATACATATCTCTTAGGTTTGGTTTCTGTTTAATGCTTCCCTGTTCATCTCTAATTTATTAATTTAGATATTCTCTTTCCTTCTTCTTGTTAATTAAGATAAGGGTTTTTCAATCTCATTTATCTTTTCAAAGAGCATACTCAGTTTTATTGATTCTCTGTATTTTTGTTTGTACATTTCTATCCATTAATTCCTGCCTTGGTTTTTATTATTTCTTTCCATCTACTGTTTTTGGATTTGGTTTATTCTCGATTTTTCTAAACACTTGTTGCACATTCTTAAGCTATTTATTCTTTCTGTTTTTTTTTTTTTTTTTTTTTTTTTGGTTTTTCGAGACAGGGTTTCTCTGTGTAGCTTTGCGCCTCTCCTGGTGCTAACTTGGTAGCCCAGGCTGGCCTCGAACTCACAGAGATCCGCCTGGCTTTGCCTACCGAGTGCTGGGATTAAAGGCGTGCGCCACCACCGCCCGGCTCTGATATTTTAATGTAGGAATTTAGTGATCTAAATTTCCCTCTTAGGACTGCTTTCAATGTGCCTCAGAGGTTTGGTGTGCTATGTTTTATTCTCATTTAGTTTAAGCAATTTACCTTCTTGATTATTTTTTTTCCTTTGATCCATTCATCATTCAGTAGTGTGCTGTGAATTTGGGCCATTTTTAATGATTCTTTTGCTTTGAATTTGAATTTTGATTTGCTTGATTAAATTGTTAATAGTTACTTAATTTTCCTGTATTTTTTGAGATTTGCTTTGTGCACCAATATGCAGTCTATTTTAGAGAAACTTTCATAGATTGCTGAAAAGAGTGGTGTAAGGCGTGAGGAGACAGGAACTAAGGCTTTTCAGCAGAAGCCTCCCTTTCAGCTAGAGGCCTATCGCCTGAGGCTCTTTCAGGCTGAGGAGTTGGTGAGGTAAGAGATGGTAGCTGTGGCTTGCTCTGCGTCTCTGATCTTTCGGCTTTCACCCCAATATCTGGTTCCTGGTGCTCTATTAAAAGACCATTTAGCATTTGAGCAACATCTGGCACCCGGTTTTTATTAAAAGACCAATTTAGATTTCTTGTTATATGTGTGTTCTGTGGTGTTTGTGTCAACTATTCTGTTATCTGTTAGGTCCTTTTGATCTATGATATCACTCAACTCTAGTGTTTCTCCATTTATTTTTTGTGGGATGGCCTATCCATTGGAGAAAGTCAGGTAACAAAATCATCTACTATTAATGTGTTAGGGTTAACCAGTGTCTTCAAGTCCAGTGGTTATGTTTGTTTGTTTGTTTTATGAAATTGTCTGTGCCTAAGTTTGTTGAACACATGTTTAGGATGGCAATGTCTTATTGGTTGTTCCTTTGTCCAGAAAAAAGTATCATTGTTTATCTCTTCTGATTAGTTTTGGAAGGTGAAGACAGGAAATATCTGAAGCAGTCTAGCTATGCAGACTAGTTTAAACAATGAGCTCCTGATTCAACAAGAGACCTGTCCTTGATTATATGAGGTAAGAGCAATCAAGGATGACAACCAACGACATCAATCTCCGGCATACACATGTGAACCTACATATAAATATATTTACATATATGCAAATAGACACATACACATGCACACATATATGTGCAATAAAGAGTATCCTGAGACTATATCTATATATGCACATATATATCACTTGTATGTTTTCTTTTTGTGAATTTCATTTGAAGAATTTTGAAACTTAAGATAAGGTCTTTCACACGTTCAAGCTACAGTGTGAGTCTACAAAGTGGCAGAAGAAATTATTCACTAATATAAGGTTTACAGCTATTGATGAGAGTCACTTAGGTCCTCCTACTAAGCCAAAAATCTACTTTAAGGTAATATTAAGGAGCATTTTTAAGAACAGATTGCTTGATTTCCAGGTCTGTGAGGAATGCTATTATAAATTGTTTGAGCTTACCCTGTGATCTAACCCCATTAACCAACTCAGAGGCTTTGAAGGAAAGGCAACCCAGGAGTGTTACTCTGGTGCCTTGGCTTAAAAACAACCATGTGGAGTTGGTTCTCCAGTGCCTTGTACACTGTCAACTGTCTTCGGACACTTGTGCTTCATACCTGAAAAGGGGGCTGTTCTCCAGGAGCTCTACCATTTCCATGGCTAGCACAATGTCCTTGAAATAACTCATAGACCAAGAAACCATTTAAATAAGAACCCAATAAATACTAAATACTAGGAGGTCAGAGGTTGCAAGGATAGGATGAGCTGCGGGAAAAGACTTCCTCTAAGGCAGACTTAAGCTATAAGCTAGTCTTTGACTAATCATGAAGTATGAACTGGTTTCAGACATCGACAGTAAATAACATCCTATGGCCAAGCAGCATTAATTCATGGGTGTGTGTGTGTGTGTGTGTGTGTGTGTGTGTGTGTGTCCCATACCTACTGTCCTCCATCATATATACATTCTAGAAAAAGAAAAGAATCAAAAAGCACACTGTTGAACTATTGTCTGTCCCATCTAACCCTTTAATCTGTGAGTGAATCAGTGCCACATAATTTTCATTATCCTTAAAATTATGATTAAATCTTAGATTATTGGTTACCTCTCACATTCAGTTACTCTATTTCAAAGCCTGTGGTTTGCAGCAGTCAGATTAACATATAAGGAGCTACATGATCAATAAGACCTTCTCTCTACCCTAGTGTTTTATCCAGTTGCTGAGAACAAGTGTGACCCAGTAAGAGAAGTAAAAGCCTATTGATGTAAACTGATAATAAGAAAGTTTCATAAGCAGGAAAACAAAACTCCAACAAGGAACACACTCGGGGTCAAAATTAGGTCAGCATAAGAGTCGATCTTGCCAGAGGAGGCATTCTGGAAGAGGTTGGTGTTTATGCTTGTGACGTTTTTGTGGGTCTCATTATACTTCCTCTTCTTAGCAATGACTCAGCAAATCAATTTCAGAGGCAGCCTCCGGGCCACTTTCCCTGCTGATGGGTTTCTAATGAAAATGCTGACGCACTCCTAAGTGTCTCTGGGACCCTTGAGCAGCTCTGCAGAGATGAGTGCGTCACTTCCCCCTGAACAATGCGTCTCATTCATTGCGTGAAGTGTGACCATTCATGTTGAAAATGAAATTCCGAAGAGCGATCTGCTAGGGGAAATTATTCAGGGCTACTCACTTAAAGATCTTCCGATCTTTTGTGCTTCTCAATTAAGACTCCGAAGAACCTCTCCAGGGTAAATTGGTGCAACCTGCACATTGAGAGTCAAAGAAAAATGAAAAGTGAGAGATTGTAGGAACTTTTCAAAGTTGTCTACCCCAGGGAATGGCTAGCGTTGATTGTAACTAGAACACTAAAGAGCCTGGTGTAGTGGAAAGAACCACTGGCTTGGCTTGACCGTTAGAAAACCTTGGTGCTGACCCAGGTTTTGTCTGCAGCTAGCTCCCTAGGCACTGTGGAGGCACTTTAGAAATGTATGTGTTATTAGACATGGAAGAAATAACCCAGCCCAAACACATTTTGTTAAAAAGTAGAAAGCCAGAAGATATCCAGAGGAAAATGTAATAGCTGGGTCTCCTCATTCCTATTTAATCAGCATGGGTACTTTGCTGTGTTTACTTTGTCACTATTTTAGTAAACAAATAGTTCAGATGTTACAAAATTGAAGCTTTATTGGACCCTTTGCCTAATACTGAACCCAATCAAAATATAAATAAATTTGGCTTTCTTAAACAATTTAAAATATTCTACATGGTTGTTCGAATATGTGGTATGTATGTATCTTAATAGCCTATTATGGTTTTAAAATTTTATATACTATGTATCAAAGGTAAACACAAATTATTATCTTAAAAATTGCTTTACCATGTACAGTTAGATTTTTTTCTGCTACTTTATTTTAGATTTCTCTTGCTGCGACTCTACCTTACTCCATCAGTAGTCTTTACCTGATTAATATAACTTGGTTTGGTCCTTATCCCTCTCATACTCATTTGTAAGTTATGAATTTTATTTCTAGTCTTTTAGAGGCTGTCTGTAATTTGTGATGCTTCTACCCATTATTAATTCTCTAACATGTGTGCAAGGAAAGCCTTTACTTAGTACACCTCACTATTCCTTAGATCACCCAGTCCTGATTTTCATGCTGTTGTGGTCGAAAATCTCAACACTGACATGTTGCAAGGCAAAAGGAAGTTCATTTATTTGCTTATTTACTAAAAACACCTGTGTATTTTTATACACATAGTGTCTGGTTTCTCTTCTTGTCGGTTTTTTCAAATCATACTCCTTATTTCCGAATTTTCCTTTATGAATTATGTCCTTCAACAGTTCCTTCGGCAAAGCTTTGAGTGCTCAGCCCCACCCTTCACTGTCTAAAGATGCTTCGTTCTACACTTCCTGAAATGCACAGACGTCTCTGTTCACAGTTATTTTCCTACAGGACTTTGATTAGTGAAAAATAGGCTGTCACTGTGATTTCTGTACTCTGGACAACTGTCTCATCTAGTGGGACTTAACAGTCGGTTTTCCATTGTTAACACATGTGTGGGCTTAGTTTCTTTCCTCTATTGTCTGCATTCATTGTTGCTCATGGAAAACCTCCTGTTTCTTGAATTCTGGAAAATAACAGACATTACCTCTCTTAAGCCTTCTTCCTTATTCTTTGTTGTTGCTGTTTTTTTTTCTTATTATTACACACATGTTGCTTCCCACAAATTCTTAACTTTTTCTTTCTATTTTTTCCATCATTGTATCACTCTTTACCCTGAAGAACTACCTAGGTTCTCTCTAACTTTTTGTTTTCTAATGGCTTTGGTCATGTCAAGCTAGTATTTAAGCTGCTGTTGTATTTCCCACTTTCAATTTTCATTTCTTGAGGAATCCAAAGATAAGTGATTTTTAAAAAAAGGCAACTTTTTTTTTCAGCCTTTCTCACTATTTTGATTTCCTTCTGTAAGAATTCTCCTGTCTTTAAGCTTTCATTCATCCCCAATGGAGTTTTTCATTCATCTCCTATGGAGTTTTTCATTCATCTCTCTTCTATGGAGTTTCTCTGGTGCTCTCTCTGAGGAGTACTTTGTGATTACCTCACTCTACATCTTCAGTTGTCTGTATTGACAGAAAGTCTTACCTTAGCAATTTAGTGGATGCTTCCCTCTCTCAGAAGTGACAGCTCTTGCTATAGCCTGAGGTCCAGCTTCAAGTGAGAATCTTCGATGTTGGGCTTCAGCAGACAGGAAGGACAGTCTGATCGCTAAGAGCATAGTCCAACCTCTGTCAATCAGTCATATGTACCCATTTGTCGTATGTCATATGCAAATGTCAGTCACACATATGCACCCATTTGAAGGCTCAGCTCAACCATTTCATTCAGTTTCCTCTCACTGGTACCAAGAGGCTTCAGTCTTTGCCCATGCCTGTAGACTTCCTTTGTTTTATTAACATTGAATTTTTATTATTTATTTTAAAACAAAAGTATTACAGTCTATTTCTTTGATATTGGAGAGATATAAAATATAAATTCCTCCTCTACCATGAGGTCTTTCCATTTATCAAGCAAGAAAACTAAATCCCAGAAAATAGACTAGCTTATCCAAGACAGCCCAATTAATATTAGTGTACATATTACAAAGTAGTACACTATTTATTTAAACATTTATTTATATCATTGTGGACCCATGGATCTCCCACACACACACACACTTCATTTTGCTTACCAAATTGTTCCCTTGATATATCTTTGACATACCCATCTTATGTGTAGATAAGTGTGTATGTGTGCACATATTTAAACTCATCCTCCCTCCCTCCCTCCCTCCTTCTTTTCTTCCTTCCCTCCCTCCCTCCCTCCAATCTTCCCTTCCTTCTTTTATTTCTGGCAGTGTGAGAGTCTTTTGGTATATATTTCCTGTCCCAGATCTGAAATCATTAGTTTGTCTAAAGAGCCCAGATTTCTTTCAGTAAGTAGATTATTGGCTAAAAGAAAATGGTGAACTAAATTCAACATAATGAGACATTATTTTCCCTGTTCATCCTCACTTATAAAATATTTGGTGTTCTTTCTTTAGTTAGTTTCACAGGACTACTAAGAATAGATAAAAGGCTTCATGAAGTCATGGGATTTCTTTGAAAAAAGAGACTTTCAAAATGGATGTGTGACCCCCTAGAAAAAAAATTGGAAAAGCAGCTAAGATAAGATGCCATCTTTCTTTGCCGGTTAAGACCACACAACTCTTTTAAAGATGGGTTGACTATTGAACTATCACTTGAAAACTTCTTAAATACATGATCAAATTAAATTGATAATATACTAAATTTCTTTTCTTCTTTCCTATATATGCACTAAATTTAAAGAAATAGACACTTCTTTAATCAGAGCCAAGGGGAATACCACAGCAAATTTTAATAAGCTACTGTTGCTTATTTAAACAAAGAAGCTAAAATGTGTACTGTTGCAATGTTTCTTTCATATGTGCTCGGTCTCCAAAGCCTTGTGCTTATTTACAAGTCTCCACAACAGAGCAGTTGCCATAGATATAGTAAAAGCCCAAAGGACAGCTTGCTGAACCTTTGGAAAAACAATTGCATTTCCAAAGGTGAGGAATAGATACTGAGCTTTAATGACAGTTGATCTTTAGGATAATGTCATAGTTGATAGAAGGTTTTCAGAATAAAATCCAAGATTTCAGGTAAATATAGGGACCAATTACGTGAAATGCAAAGAGAACAGTGAATGCCAGTGAGTCTTACAGCAATTATATACAAGTCAGCATTGGGAAAAAAGCCTTTTCTTAGATAATGATAATGAAGATGACATGAAGATGATGACCACAAATGGTACTCTGGGCTCCGGAGTTTAAGTTGCTTCAGTTACAAAGTAACTTCAGTTGGCAACTTCATTCCATTCCTCTCAAAGAAAAGAAGCCAACTTCCATTGGAGGTTTTGGCCTTCTGAAGATCTATTTTTATTATTTTTAGTGTGTGTGTGTGTGTGTGTGTGTGTGTGTGTGTGTGTGTGTGTGCTCAGTTACTTTGTCTTTTTAACATTTTCATGATCAAGTATGCTCATGTACTGACATTCAAGATCTCCAATGGAGTTTTCCACTCTAGAAGGCCAGTTTACCAGCCCTCCTTATCTTCTATCAATTTGAAGACAAAAAAAAATGTCTTATGAACATATGATTTGTAAAAATTTAACCTTTTGGTAATGTGTAAAGAGAAGGGGGAATGAAGCAGGAAACAACGCGGTGGGAAGGGAGGCCAAGTAGAACAAAGGTGGCCACGGGATGCATGGTCATCCAATGGCTCAGGCCAGAGAACTGAGATGGGTTGTCTGGCTATTTAATAAGAAGCAAATCCTCCAATGAGAACACGCTCTGGTCCTCACATATCACTTGACCACTGAAGGAGAACAAGATGTTGATGAGATTAGTACTTCAAAAGAAAGTCTTCCAGAATGGCAAGCTCACTGTAGAGCAAAGTAGCTGAAAAGGAGAGGAAAGACACGGGCAGCCAGGACAGCAGACACTGGGGACACTCACCTGTCTTCTAGGCTGGTTCTGTTTTCTGCCTTGACCACTCAAGGAAGACTGTAAGTTCATATGTAAGGTGGTCTCTGTAAAAACTTCAGCTACACAAGCCATCACTGCGAAGCTCGGGAGATGTGAGGTAAGGCTTAGTCCATTCTCTGGCTTCATCTTCTCTTGATAACATTTAGAAATTGATCTTTTCTGTTTGTTCATGGGGGTGATTATTGGCTTCTAAACTTATCTTTTCTGTTTCATCCATCAAAGTCAAAATGCACCACAGTATGAATGTTGCATTTCTATACAATACTTCTTTTTAATTGAAACATTTGAGGATCTTATTCACCAATAATATAAATTCTACACGTGCCTTTTGAAAATGAGTCTTCATAGTATGGGATTAAACAGCTGTTATTTCATATAGAGTGACTTCTTAGTTTGTCTTCAAGACCCCTTTTATCCTCAGTCTAACCCTAATTTATAGAGTTAAAACGGTCATTTAAAATGTAGCCTTGTACAAGGAGATGATCTAATTATTCAGCCTTACTCTATCAATGTAATGAATTATGGAGTTTTCCCAGAGTATTTCACCTGAGAGAAGGAATGTGTCAAATGCTATAGTATGAATTTTCCAGCAAGCCAGTATAGATGCCAGAATCTTGAGTGTTTAGTGCCATGATCTAAGAGTTATTTTTATACAGCTCAAAGAGCAAATGTTAATAATTCATATTTCTTTCTCTAGTGCTGGGAATATGTGTTATACTGAAGAGGCTTTTATACACATAAAATATACTATGTGTGATAATAGTATATTTAGTATTCATTCAAATAATAAGCAGACTGTCATCTATTTGTGATTACTCCAGAAAAAAATTAACTAAAAAATCTAAAGCAAATCCTCAAAGAATTCAAATGAGTTTCTGAATCAGGAAATATCAACTTTTTTTTCTGTGTGTGGTAGAGGGCCAGTACACTTGTGAGTATGTGAATGTACATGGGCACACCAGAGGTCTGTGTCAGGTGGATTCCCCAGTCTCTGTCCACCTTATAGTTTATGAGGTGGAATTACTCAATGAACCTGGAGCTCATTGATTCAGCTAGACTGGCTGGCTACATGAGCCCTGGGATCCTCCTGGCTTACCTTCCCTGCTGCTGGAAACAGGCGCATGCCTGTGCACCTGACTTTTTTTTTTATATATGACTGATTATCACACTCAGGTCCTCATACTTGTGTGGTAAGCACTTTCCCAACAGAGTCACAGTCCTAGCCACAAATATCAACTTCTTGAGACTCCTGCTAGTCAAACAAATGGGCATATTCAAGCCTCAATCTGTATGCCTGCCTGGAACCCTATTCCTACTATGAAGCCTGGCTGGATGTCTGTTAGGTGAAAAAAGATATTCTTACGTATCTGATGCATGTTCCATTTTCACTGTGGTGTGATTGTTAAGCTGCTGTATGCAGTGTTCTGTGTATTGTGAAACATCTGACTGGTTCCATTGACTGTTGGGAGTTTGATGGCTTTGGATAACATTGCATGCTGCTGTGTATAGATTAAGTATAGCTTTAGGCCTAAAAGTAAGCCAAGTGGTCATGTATTCTTATTTTGTCTTGTCAATAACATCTCTCAGAGTAAGACAGGTACTGTAAATTTATTATGGCTAAGAAGCTTTATGCTAAGTTCCATTCACAATGAAAGAAAGGTAGTTTGTAAATTGTTGTCTTAAATTTAGGTTAACTGAATAATGTCAGGGAAATTTTGTTTGGACAAGTAAGCTCTGATTTGATTTTACTGAGTCTAGTTCAACCAATGCATTTTTACAAATTAAAACAGCTTCCAAATGTTAACCTCTTCTTAAGATTTAAAAAGAACAATTTCTAGGGAAGATACTTACCCAAATGGCTTTCTAAAAATTAGCCTCTGCTTTATGACTCTATCTATACTAATCTTTCATGAAAAAAAAAATTATGAAACCAGGATAAAGTTAGTGAGTGGGTGTATCTGAGGAGACACAGGCCTTGGGTAATTGCCTTCTTAGCCTTGCTCAAAAGCCTAAGCAGGAAATACATGCATTTAGTCACAATCATGGCCATGATTACACTGTGAAATTAGGTCAGAGTATCCAGTTGGTGCTGGGCAAGGAACACAGTGGAAAGGGTTTCTCTCTGTGTCCTAGCATCCAAGCTACAGTTTTGACTTGGACCACCCTCCAGCAGCACCATCTGTCAGATACCAAAGAGGATGAGAGATTAGCATCACCTCTATCTGCTGATGGATGGCACCCTCACACCAGTGGGGCAAAGGTGACCGAGGTATGGTTTTTATGAGTATAGGTATATGAAGTTTGAGCCAGTAAATACTAAGAGCAGGTTGCACTGTTCTTTTTATCAATTATCTGACAGAGGATCTTTAACGACTTCATGCTGTATGTTGCAAAACATTTTATTAGAATCAACTCTAAATTGTCTGGGGATGGAAGGAGCTGAAAGAACTGGACATCCACATTTGTTGAACAGAGCAATATAATGAAGACCGCTGGGGGTTAAACACAGAAGTAGGGAAAAGGTCATTGCTGTTATGGTGCTTATGAGCCCTTGATGAGAAAAAAAAAATAGATTGAGTAGGTGCAATTCAAAGACATACCATTCAAGGCTTCACGGCTTGCACTGAGTCTAAAATTCCATCAATACTGAACCTATTCAGGGGGGTTAGAAATCTTTTCAGTCTTTCTCGTGTTAAGTATGTAATGATCCTGTAGAAGATGGAATGCTTCAAAGGGCACAGCCTTATAGAGAAGACACCTGGCTGGACCTGTTCTGGAATCTATTAGCTTTTATTCAGAAAATGGAGCGAGCACTTAACATGAGTCAGTCCCTGTTATTTCCACCAAGAAAACTGTTACAGACACTTCTCAGTACAAGAGAGGGTGCCCAGGCAGTTCTGAGGCACAGGAGGGTAGGAGGAAGATTTATGTGTCGGATCCCTACTCTTACTAAGAGCTCTGAGTCATGTAGGTTCATCATTAGGGTAGGAATTGACAACATGACGTGGAGAGAACAGTGGGGAACTGAACCTCCATGGAGACAGAGGAGAAAAGCTTGTGCTTTCATCTGCACAAGTGACAGATGACTTTACACTGTAGTGGAGAGGGTCACTGTCCTAGTAGATGTGAGGGGTGGAGTCAAATTCTGGGCCTTGTCTCACAATAGTCCACGGACTCTGGGCAGCTCGTGTCAGCCACTGAAGGACAATGCTTTTCTGAAGACAATAGTCCTAGAAATGCAGAAGAAGGGTAGACCCCATTTATTCATTTGAAATGCAGTTACATTTATTAAACAAGTGCTAACGAAGTCCCTTCGGGAAAATTAGTGTATGCACACACACACACACACACACACACACACACACACAAGGAAAGTGAGAGAGAGAGGGAGAGAGAGGGAAGAGACCACAATAGATACTTAATTTTGATCTCCCCAGGTTAGCCTTAATCTGTAATTATTTATAAATTAGGTTATTGCCTTTTCTAGTTTGGGGAGTCTATGAACACATTTGTAATTGGACATATATAGCATTTCAAGCATTTCATTTACTTTTTTCCAGGGGATATTATTTACTCAGAATTTGTATCTTTCAAAGGAAGCTGAAATATTATATCTTAAATGAAAAAAATAATTTGAGATTTTGGAACGCTGGTTGGGAGGGCTGGGTGAAGGTGTGTGCATGAAAGGAACTTAGGACATCCAGAGGATCTGATGATATGTTATCAGATCAATAATCCAAAAACTGTGAGTATTTGGAAAACAGAAAAATGCTGTCCTTTGAAGCTATATAAAGGACTTTATGTGAACTTTGTGAGTGTTCTGATCCAGTGGTTCAATAATCCTATCACAGAGGAAACATCAATCTCTAGGCTCCCAGTAACTTAAGAATCAGCTTTTGAACACTAAGAATGAAATCTTTTCTAGGAGAAAATATGAAAGTTATAATAGTATCTATGTATGAAAATGTCATAACAAGATTCATTATCTTATTCATTAACCACAAAATTCCCACAGGATTCTTGAGGAAGAGGAAGAAAAGGGGGACTCCATTGACTGTCAGTAAGAAGGGAGGCAGACCAGATGTGCAAGGAGTCACACAGACACAAGAGTCACATGTTTCATGACAAGGAACTTTCAGGGCAGCTGAAAAGATTTCTGCTAGGGCATAGTGAAGTCAGAGATGGCCAGGACAGCTCCCCTAATAACAGTAAACATTTATAGAGCTCCTTGGACTCTACAGGGCATCCGCAGCAGTGACATTATTTCCCACAATAACCATGAAGGTTTACATATTCTCCTTCCCATTTTCAGCAGAGCGAATTCTTGCTCAGGGAGGCTTAGTGTCTTAGCTTAAGACTGTTCACATAGCAGCTGTAAAACTCACAGCCTCTTGATTCTAGATTTTTTTACTTCTCACTTTCCTTCGTCTTTGTAGAGTCCCCTAAGTTACCTCCAAGGAAGAAACTTAACTACTCAGAGCAGACAATGCCACGACTACCTGAAGTTATTCCTATAAAAATGCCAAAACAAAACAAAACTCAGGCTTGAAGGTCTACATGTACAATAAAATAACTTACAATTACTGTAATAAAATATGCACTACTTTTTCCAGCCAATGTGATTAAAGTATTTCTGAGTTCTGTAATGATGAAGGCTTGTCACCATACTGGAAGTTTAAGGAAATTTCCCATGTGTTGTTGAATGTCAAGAAATTAGGAGACATTGTTTATGGACAGTTATTTCTAAGAGCTATGAGTCAGGGGGTGATGGAACCCAAGTTGCCAGCATCCCTTATACGAGACATGGGGCAGGGGCTGTAAGGAAAACGGTGACAGATGAGCAGCCAGCTACTACAGACCTCAGAATATGTGGGAAGGGGAAGAAAGGGGGACAGTGGAAACAGGAGAAACAGGAAGGTGGGTGTTCTGTTCAGAGATTGGAGTGTGAGTGTGGTTGAATTAACCAGACGGCTCACTTGGGAGAACAGTCGATTAAGAACCTGGAGAAGAGAAGGATGGAAGGGGGAAGGGGAGAAGGGTACAGACTGAAGCCGAAATGCAAACTTGGAAACAGATGAGAGGAGGAAGAGAGCTAGTGAGCAGCACTGGGGAAGGGTAATCTAGTGGGAATACAGAGGACTCATCAGGGATGGAAGCTGGGATTGGAAAAGACCTGTTACAAAAAGTATGTTAGGATTCTAGAATGAGATAGTAGCAATCAAGAAAATAATCGACAAGAAGAAATTATTGTAATTATTATTCTGCCATTAGGATTAATAGGGAGCTTTCCCAGAATTGGTGCTGATTCATTCAGAGATACATGGTACAAAGCTAATTTTGAGAAATACTAGTGCATTCAAAGATGTTTAAAAATCTTGAAAATGCTGTGCAAGGTGGTGCACACCTGTATTCCAATGCTCAGGGAGTTGAGATGGGAAGATGATGTGTTCCAAGTGGAATTATACTTTTGAAAGCAACGGAAAATATTTTCATTTTTCCTCCTATGCGTCGGTTGTGACCTGTGCTGCCAGGAAATGCTCAGGGGAGCTCTGGAAGACACAAGAAACCATCTGTTCTGTTTTGATTTTTTTGTGAGGGAACCTCGCCCTCTTCCATTTGGTATCAGGGTACTAGAGTCTACATTTCTCACTTTTAAAAGAAAATTGTAAACAATGCAACCAACATGCTTTCCAGAAACACTGCTCACCTTCCTTTGCCTTTTCATCCCACAGTCTGACAGGGACTCCTCACATTTGTTTTCCTCACATTCTTTCTCAACCTACAGAAATGCTAACCAATCTCAGGTAAAAAAAGAAAAGAAAACTGCACATCAAAGCCTGAGATAAAGAGCAGGATGAGTTTCACAACTCAGGACAGGTATTTGAATTTTTATATGGTTTCAGAAGCCCCAGAGAAAAACTCCTGCCACTAAGAATGGAACTACAAATTATCACCTTGATCTTTCAGCTCTCCCCACAATTCTACTCATTTCCTCTTTGCCCTCTGTCTCACCTCCTTCATACTCTCCTCTTCCCTCCATTCCCCCTTCTTTCTCCTCTCCTTTTTTTTTTTTTTTTGCTCCCTCCTACAGCAATCATAAATACCATTGCTGGCTATTATTCATCACTCTCCATTTACCAGACACTGTGCTAAATGCCCAATATATACATCATTATTTAACCTGTCCCACAAAAATGCCATTTACAAAATAGTACAGTTTCAGAACAAGAAAAAAAAGGCTGCTGCCCTATGATTATACTGTCCTCAATGAAAACAGAACATAGTTGAGGGGGTATCAATCATTTCAATGGAAATGTTTTTTCTACAATAAAAAGAGGCAACATAAATGGAATTCGCTTTACCTTAATGCCATTGTATGAGGATAACAGTAAAAGGCTTCAATTACTTATACATGTGGATTTGATATATCAAGTTTTAAAAGAAGCTTACTATTTATTTAGATGAATTATTTTTATGGAATTTATATGGAATTCATGCTTGTGTATTTTTCTGCAGTGGAGTTATTTGATAACTATCTTGGTGTAAAAAGAAGGAAGATAGAGTATTTTATTTATATAACTCTCATGTATATTTCAGCCCACCATAGATTAGACTTTTGAGTATGTTATTTTTATTTTTATGTAATGCACATGCCATATTGTTTGTGTAAACATACTGTGGACCATTTTCTTCTGGAGTTAATTTGTGCACTCTAAGAGACAATTGTAGTTAGAGTTTCCCTGCCTGGCCCACAGTCAGGACAAATCTCTCTCACCTGCCAGTCCCACAGCTGCTCAGACCCAACCAAGTAAACACAGAGACTTATATTGCTTACAAGCTGTATGGCCGTAGCAGGCTTCTTACTAACTGTTCTTATAGCTTAAATTAATCCATTTCCATAAATCTATACCTTGCCACATGGCTCGTGGCTTACCGGCATCTTTACATGCTGCTTGTCCTGGCGGCAGCTGGCTGTGTCTCCTTCCGCCTTCCTGTTCTTTTCTCCTCTCTATTAGTCCCGCCTATACTTCCTGCCTAGCCACTGGCCAATCAGTGTTTTATTTATTGACCAATCAGTGTAATTTGACATACAGACCATCCTACAGCACTTCCCCTTTTCTTTTTTCTTTCTTTCTTTTTTTTTTTAAAAGAGGAAGGTTTTAACTTTTACGCATCTCTAAAGCCAGCTTGGTATATTTGAGAATTTGGGCGTAGCTTCTCTTACTACTTCCTGCTGGAGGGGGCCGCTGTATCTTATGGGGACACAAAGAAAATTTTAGGATCATGGAGTAGTCCGTGAGGGTGTATCGTCTGAGCCAGTTGCCTTGAAATGGTTCTGGATGTTGGATCATCTGGGCCTTGGTGTCATCAGAGACCTTCAGGGGGTCTTGGCTGGTTAAACCTGATGTATCTTAATCTGGAACAAATCCATAGCCTCTGGCTTTCTGTGGGAACAAAAGCAGAGCTTCCTTTCCAAAGCAACATATCCTTACATCCAAATTTTGAAGTCAAGGTATCTTTAAAATATACATATTGGTTTAACTCAGCTTCCTTTACAATCAAATATCTCTTTGCAGTTAAGAATCCCAAAGACAACACAATCCAGATTCTCTGTGTGATATCCATCTTTATGTGGCTTATATTTTTTACTACCTTTACTGTCTCTTTAAAGACTTTATTTTTCAAAACTATCTATTTCTTTATATAATTGTATAGACAATAGCAAGCCTAAGCAATGCATAACCATGTTCTGGTTTCAAAAAGCAGCAGAACTATACTTCAATCCAGGCCTTACAACTCCATAGCTACATGATCTTGGGAGAGTTCTTTAGCCTGTATGAAGTCCATCAAGTTTCTTCTTTGATAAACATAGAGTAATGATAATAATGATTGCTGCTTTCCACAGTCATTGTGAAGGTGGATTAAAGAAGTGAATGAAACGCCCAGCATACAGTATATACTCCCCAGGCGTCAATCTTCTTTCTCTACCGTGCTTTCTATTCATTACAGTAATGTGCTTTGTCTGCATCTGCACTGACCTTGACCTATACCTACATGTATGCATTTGTATATACTCATATTCACATATGAAATCACATTCATTAAGGACATAAATTTATGGAATTCTAGGTATATCTTCCAGTGCAAAATCAAGCTTCACTTCAATCCATGTGGAAGGTCATAAAGAACCTTACTTACAAAGCCAAATGTTTCTCTTTGATATAACTGGTAACAGTACCCTGGAAGCCACAGATGTATCCTAGCACCACCTAGTGGGAAATTCCACTTTCTACCCCATGCTGTAGTATACTGGTTCCAGCCATGGCTCCCACTCACCATTTTGTGAGGGCTGGGGGTTCCTTCCACCACCCTAAAGAATGCCTGTACTGAATAAGTTGATCTCCATTTCTATTTATATCTTTCCAGTTTTCTTACTGAGTGGTTCTGGATGTGAGTGCACCGCCTTGAAATCTTCCTGCCTTTATCAACAGACAAGGAGAAGATTTGAAGCACCTCATAACCGGACCTGAATGACTGTGAGTCAAGTATCATAAGTCTGTGTCTTCAGATCCTAGAAGGATAATTGTGTGTCTTATAAGAATGGATTACTAGATTTAAATTTAGAAACATTTTACATTTTCTCTGAAAAAAATAAGAATTCTTACTTTCAAGGGGAATTTTGAGTCACAAACAATTCCATAGGCCAGTTGTTTCCAAGAGATGGGGTGCCATCGCTGTTCTTTTGGTCATGAAGAAAGCCAAGTTGATTGCAGAAATTGTTTCTACTTCCCTTTGATTAACTCGCGGGATATGGTCCTTTCCTTTAGTGGTAGGATTTTTATGAGCCCAAAGATCAAGAATAGTGAAGAAAACCCAGGCCATTGCAGTTGTATCTATACAGATGATTATTGTGCAAGTGTGTTATCCCCTTCAAAATCTTGAAGATGACTTAGAAATGTAGTCATGGATGAAATAAGAAATTCATGTCATCTTGATTAGTTAATTGGTCTGAAGAGCTAATAAATGCTATAGAAAATCACTCAAACCATTATCAATGTTTGAATGAAATGTCCAGACAAATTAATTATCCTATTTAGGCTTCTCATTTAACAGTATGTCACATATAAGTAGGGTAGAAAACAAGTGTTGCTCATTCTCCTATTAACCTGTCCCAAATGCCTACCACCAAGGTCCAGAGTCATTTGGATTGATCTAATAGATTAGTCCACTGTGTCACACAATTCCTATACTTATGCTAGCTTGTTCCCAGTACTTTCAATAAAAACGGTAGAGATTTCTATCTCAAAGTGCCCACAATCCAGGATAAGAGAAGGGGACTAAGTAGACAGCAGATAGATGAGAATTAGAGATGAGAGTTATCACTGGAATATATTCATCACAAGATTTCTACTACTCATATGAGTCACATCTTGTGGAAGAAGACAAACATTTGTGCCAGACATCATGTTCTACCTTTGTCCCTTGTGCACATAAATTAGAAGCATATGAACATACTCAACTTGATGCACACGACAAGAACATAACTCATCTGAAAGGGCTGGGTTTGTTTTGGCAAAGGTTGAATGCCCAAAGTTTGCCTTCCTCTTCCTTTCCTCATGGGGTAAGTGCTGGGTCTTCTCCATATCTTGAGGGAAGTCAGAATGTCAGTCTCTGGGTTGGGGGAACAGGGAAGGAAATGCACCATGCTTTTGTTGTACTTGAAGTAACTGACTTACAAAGAGGGTCTTCATCAACGGTATGCATCTGTTTCTGTAAGAATGGTCTTTCTGCACTCTTGTGATGTTACAGTCTCTAGGATTCCCTTCTCCAAACTCAGAAATCATTGTGACTGCATTTGTCTGTATCCATAATTTCATGTAGTGGAATCTGTCCCTATGCTAGGCGCTGGAGTAGAGTGTAGGGCATTACTTCATCTTTCACTTGATGCCTAAGCAGCACTCGCATTGATTCCGTGGCTTTCCTGTTTGTGAGATGTTCATTTGCACTTTTCCTGTATTGTGTTTATCCAGATTGTATTTCAGATGCGTCTACAATAGCTGATCATTAACAGCAAATGTTTATTGAACACTTTTGGCTGTGGATTGGCTCTAGGCTACAATCTGGGAATAATAAGAAGAGTTGAATGTACTTCTTTGCCCTGGAGGATTTTGCTATCTACTGGACCATTTTCCTTAAACAAACAACAATAACAACAAAAGATATGTAACAGATCACACACACCGTGAGCCCTACAAACAATAGTTGTTGCTACTTAGAGAAAAGAGAAATTGATGAGGGCTAGATATCCTGATAAGGTGTTAAGAGTAAGATGGAACTGGAGTGGCTTCCTAAGAAATGTAAAGACTGTTGATAGGATCCTGAATATGAGATTTTTCTGAAGATCTCATAAAAAGAACCC
>CABHPP010120269.1:0-13117 GCA_902168425.1 Peromyscus attwateri
TTAGAGGAAATGGTTTTCACCATTCAGCATGATATTGGTGGTGGGTTTGCCATGCATTTTCTATTGTATTTATCATATATAGGTTTTAGTATATTGAGGTACAATCCTTTTATATATAACTCATTCAGAGTTTTAATCATGAAGGGAATTTCATCTTAAGCTGATTCTATGCCTATTTATATAATACAGATTTTTACATTCATCTCTGCTTATATGGTATGCTATATTCATTTTGTATATGTGCATTTTTGGTATAAATCCTGCTTGGTCATAATGAATAATCCTTTCAATGTTTCATGGGACTCAGTTTGTGAATGTTTTGTTGGGGATTTTGCATCTGTTTCTCTGGGGATGTTTATCTGTAGTTTGTTGTATCATTTTCTGGTTTGGCAGGAGTAGAGGAGTTGTTTAGAAGTTTTATGAAGTGCTGACTCTCCCTTCTTCTTCTGATCCTTTGCCTAGATTGAGTAGACTTTCTCTGGGAATTGTCTTGTTTTGTTTTGTTTTTATTGATATTTCTAGGTTAATGGCATCTTCAAACCCAGTCTAGGCAAACAGAAAATTCAGGGAACTCAGCACCCTATGATTCTTGCCCTCTGAGGTCCAGAAGGCCTGCCTTCTGCACTTCATGTTTACAGTCTTGCACTTGTTTTGTTAATTCTATCTGGGTGGGGTTTTAGTCATGCTTTTGTGGGAGTAAGATGATATAGGACACTTTCTCCATCTATCTGACACAGTTCTTCTTGAGGGACTTTTTTCTATCTTCTTTAAGTTGTGTGTCTACTAAGACCTGTTAATTGTCGTTTTGATATCCAAAGATCCATCCTCAAACTTACCATTCCCTGTGCTAGTTATCTTTACTTACTCTTCATAACTGGTGTGTCTTTGAAAAGGCTTGTCAATTAATTTTCTTTTTGAATAATCTATGTTTGACTTTGTTAATGCCTTTAATATTTTATTGTAGGTAACTTTATTTTTTACCTTTAAAATAATACTTTATGTATTTATTTTAATTTGTCAATTTATGTTATTTTTTTATTATTTCAAGTAATTGAGTCTAAACTCGTGGAACATAAGTATTGGGGGTTGTATACTTCCTTGGATTATTCAGCACAGTGTTTTTTGTTATTAATCATTGAACATTATTTCAGAATATATTTCTTTGACTCTTGAGACATTGTTGTACTATTTGATTTCTGAAAATTTAGACCTTTCCAAGATCTCATATTTAAATAAAATTCCATTGTATTTTTGTTGTGTTCTGGGAAAATTTTTTATAATAGTTCTGTACTATTTGATTTCTGAAAATTTAGACCTTTCCAAGATTTCATATTTAAATAAAATTCCATTGTATTTTTGCTGTGTTCTGGGAAAATTTTTTATAATAGTTCTGTACTATTTGATTTCTGAAAATTTAGACCTTTCCAAGATCTCATATTTAAATAAAATTTTACTGTATTTTTGTTGTGTTCTGGGAAAATGTTTCATAATAGTTCTGTTTCTTAAGATGTCTGAGGCAGGTTGATATTCATGCTATGTCCTGATGTAGGATCTATGTTCTTTTGAAAATTGTGTATTTTCTGTGGCCAACAAAATACTGTTATGTAACAATAAACTTATATTAATTGCCTAGTCAACAGCCTTATTTGTGCTGTTCATATTTTCCTTCTCAGTCTACTAATTTCTTACAGACAAAAATTAAGTTGACTACTATTACCAGGAATTTGGCTATTTTCTCTCAGTTTGGTTATATTGTATTTTGAGCTTAATTACTTAACACGTAATTTGGTGACTATGACATCTTAAGGTGAATTGGATTTATAAGAAATGCCTGTATTTTGCTGCAGCATGCTAAAAACACTTGTACTAATATTTAGCTAAACAACCACTTTCCCATAAAGCACATTTGCATAGTAAGATTTTTATCTTGGGTTCAAACTAGTCATTTTTCAAATCTCTGTAAAATTTGTGCACTATCCATTTACTCTACCCATTTACAGCATATTTAATTATTGATATAGTAAGGAAACATACTATTTTTCTGGTGTGTGTGTGTGTGTGTGTGTGTGTGTGTGTGTGTGTGTGTGAACTTGCTTCCTTTGGCATGTCTAAATATTAGTATTACATTTTGCTTCATTTATTGAATATTTGATATACTTCATTGTAAACACTGTGTGTATTTTTGTTGTTTTTAGATGAAACTCTATGTGAAATACAATAGGCCCAGCATGATCAGTTTATTGTTCAAGTCACTTGAAAAATTTTGTCAAATTCATAATCATGAGGATAATTACATTTATCAAAATAAGAATGAGAATACCAATTTATGATTTTTCTACAAACTTGTAGAAGTATGAAAAGTCTTGTATTCTTCTGTGAAAAGTAAGAGTGTTCTTTGAAATTACACAGCAGCTTTCCTCTCTGTCCCTTATTCCCTCAATTCTAATAGCATTTTCATCCAAAAAGTAAGTCAATTCGATAATTAAATGCCTGCACTCTATTCTCACCCTCAGTCTTGGCATGGGTTATATTTTACATGTATTTTTTGTAAGCAATGTGTTTCTACATTTAGTTTTCCCCACGGTCTCAGTTTTGTCATTTACTGGTGTGTTTATATTTACTGTTAATACAACTATCTAGGTTTGCCTATTTTAATAGTTTTGTCTTTTTTTACATTTAGGTATTTTTTGTCTGTGTGTGTTCTCATATGTGCATGTGTGGAGTCAGAGGACAGCCTGAGCAAAGTCAATTCTCTCTTTCTTCTGTGTGGGTTTGTGAGTCATTTTCTGGTCATCATGCTTGACAGCAAGCCCCTTACCCACTGAGCAATCTCACGGGCCCAGTTTCTATATTTCCTATTTCATATCTATACACGTTCTTCATATAACACACGATTTCACCCTGCATTCATGCCCTTGTTCTCCCCCAGCCCTTCCTTCTATTAATAACCTGTAAACTGGCGTTGTTCTCACAGTAGTCAATGGCTGTATGTAGCTATGAAGCAAAGGGCTTAAAAACAAAATACAAATTAAAATTTTCATTCTGCAGTTACAGAAACCATAGCTTAATGCTCAGTAGCCATTGGTTAGTAGCCAGCGGGCAGCGCAGTGGAGATGGAGAACGTGTAGCTCTCTGGCATCATGAGAAATCATGACACATACAACTAACCCGGGCTTTTGAATCACTGTAATTATGAATATAAATTCTGCTTTTATAATTATCCTGCTTCCTATGCCTTTTACAGTATAATATGGATTTATTATCTGTACTCATCAGTTTATATAAAAGACTTCCTGTTGTTTTACATGACTTTATTTATAAGCTCTAATACAACGTAAGCATTATGTGAACACAGAACTGAAGGACTATGAGAACGACCAATATACAGATTCGATACTGATGCGGCCCACCTGCTCTTGTCCCCCCACCCCACTGTCTTCCCCCAGTGTCCTGTTCCCCTTGTTCCCTGGGTCCTGCTGCTCCTCCCACACTTACCCTTTAAAGACTCCTTTGCCCGTCTCATGGATACTTTCCAAATTGGCTGAGTTCTCCTCACACTTGCTTTCACTTAAATTGACATTTTTAACCCTTTGGATCAAGGTTCTGTGCTTGAGAGAGAGCACTCGGTATTTGTGTTTCTGAGCCCAGGGTCCCTCCCTTAATGTAAAGAGGCTTTAAGCTTTGATGAAGTTAAATTTCTTCGGCCTTAGATGCCCCCCCCCAAAATTCTTTTCAAGCAACCATCATATTCTCATGAGTTTGATTAGATATGAAACCCTAAGCTTTAAATTCTTTTCCTTCAAGTTTTAATGAACTTTCTGCCTTGTGAAATATTCACCTCTTCATTAATATTGCAATTCCCCCTAGTCATATAGGTCCCTAAACACTCTTTTTAATATCTTTTCTTTATTTTACTTCAGTTTTATACCTACAGAATTTAAATTGACTTGGTAACAATAATATCCTGCATATTGACACATTCTTTTAATAATATGCTTTTACTTAAGAGCTAACACTCCTGTCTTTCAAAACTGGTGACTATATTTTTAATATGTTCCATAATTAATATTCTATATTAAAGAAACTTAAAAATGTCTCTCAGACTAATTAGTAGTAAATAAGGAACCCTCACAAAAAAAATATCAAAAGCATTCAGCATCATGACAAGGATTCTTCATTTGAGGAAACTTACATAGCGCCTTGACCCATCTCTGAATTTATTTATTTTTATGAACTACCTCTTGGAAGATTCCTCATCATGGATTCTTAGCAAGTAAACATACAACTAACATCGGTTAATAACCACAGCCCCTTTGCTTGATAAGAGCTTCTCGTCCTGCACCATTTCCTGAATAGTGTTTGCAACAAGACTCCTGTGAGGCCGATTTAGAATAAAATGCCTCCATAAAAATGATTGTTCATAGGACCCTGTCCCCCAGCCATGTGTCCTTCATTCTTTCTGCCCAGTTCACTGGTTGTATTCTCCCACTTACCCATGCTATGCTCAGAAGAAAGTTTGATTGTCTTCTCAAACGTTATGATCACATTACAACATTTCCTATCTGTATCACAGTAGTTATGAAAAGGTCTGAGCAACCATATTTTAATTAGTTTTATCAAATATGTTTTATTTTAATCAGTTTATCATACATACACTATATGTATGTATGTATGTATGTATATGTACATACATACATACATATAGTGTGTACATACATACAGTGTGTGTGTGTGTGTGTGTGTGTGTGTGTATGTGAAGATGAATTCTTTTGGTTATTGTGGACACAGTAAAGAAACTACATTGAGCCTGAATCTAGATGCCATTCTAAATTCTTACAAGAATCTTTTTCTCCTGTACATTGTAGGTATTCAGTAAAATTTGTGATAAATCAATTAAATTACTAATACTGTCACAAAGACACTGAAATTAAAATTAGACTGCAAAATGTCTGTTCTGAGAGAAAAAAAAAAAGAGTGATCCCTGAAAACATAATCTTCCTATACTTTAGAGGAGTGAAAACATCAATATACTAAATATAGGTGCACAGTGTTTACAGCTTATATACATATATAATATAAATACGTAAAGACTAAGTGTGAATGTTTGCCATAGAAGTGTGTATGTCCTTCTTGGATTGACTGCTTCTGAAGACCAAGGTTGGTTAGGTCCTGGCTTTTTCTTTGTGTGGTATATTTCATCTTCCCAGAGGTTCCTTTGCTTCCTCCATTTCATATATTTTTTCTTACGTTTGTCTTAATGTTTCTCAAAGAGGAAATATTTTATTTCATGCTTTATTTTCCGTCTCCTTTGGTTTTCCATGGTGTTTTCGTCTTTCCTTTTGTATTTATTTTTCTTAAGTGTAGACAATTTATCTTTCATGTTTCCTTATGTTCATTTTTTTTTGAAATCTCTCTTTTTTCTGGGGTTCCTGTTACTTCAATTTTAGCATTTGCATCCTCTATAATCTCTGTTTTTCCAAAGTTTCTTTGCACGTTTTGTTTCCTTCTGAAATTGTTCTCTATTTGCTGACTTGTTCCTCAATTTTATCTACCCACCTATGCAGTCCACATACTTTATTATATATTTTTGTCATTCAAATTTCAAGAACTAACATTTTTCCTTTTTTGAAGTTTTCTTGTTAGTTCACATTTTGAACAATCCTTTGTGACTGTAATGCTCTGCTATCATCCTCCTCATCATCATCATAATCATCATCATCACCACCATCATTACCATTACTGGTGTAGAAGACATAATTGCTAATTAAGTGCATTGTTTTTCATTTCATGATTCATTTTTTGTTATTTCTTGCTGTCCTAGCATGATATCTCATTTTTATATGAGATTGTTTCCATTCTATTTAGCAGTGAGTGTAAGAAGGGCAGACCTTGGCTCTCATTCAGAAAAAATCTTAGTCTATAAGGAAGGCATGGATAAGCTCTCCCCAGTGTGTATGGAAACTCTAGACACACTAGAACCCTACCACTACTTCCCATCACAGAGAGCCCTCAAGTCCTCTCCTCACCACTTGGCCTTGGAGTTGTGGCATTATGAACATAAACACTTGAGTGTTACTTGTATCATTGGGTTTAGAGAGGATGAGTACCAAGCCACCTGCTATGGATCTGCTAGACACAGTTCCCTAGTCATCAAACTGCAGTTGTTTCTCTATCCCACTGTTACTCCTGAGCCCACCAGGCAGAGTCCTTGTTGCAGGGGTTAAAACACATAGTAGTGTGTGCTCAAGGCAGAGTCAGCAAGCTTCCAGAGAAGCATCTGGGTGCTTTAACAACTTCTGTGTCCTCTCAGAGAGTTCCAGCTTCTCTTGCTCAAAGCCAGAGCCCGTGAAGGTCCCCATAGCTTACCCTACATTTTCAAGGTTGTCTTGGTTCTGCAACAAGAATAAACTTGAGCTATGCCATACTAGCAATTTGCTAGTGACCACTGAGTGTTTTTACAATGGTGCAGTTGCCGGTGTTCTCTTCATAGTCAAATTTACTTTGATCTGTGAAGTGGATCCTTAAAACAGCCCTTTTTGGTAAAAATCTACTTATCCCATTCCAGCTAGGAGTCTTCCTTTGTATTTCTCCATTTACACTTTAAGAAGAAAGTCTAGACCACACAGCTCATATGGTTTCTGTAGTGAGACTCTTATGCATGCAACCTCACTGATCGCTGAAGCTGAGTTATTCTGAGCTCATCTGAGTCAGTCCTTAGGGCAAGATGCACAGTCTGTAGATTAACTGAAGAACTCAAAATTTCTATTTGTATATTAACTCCAGTTTCAACAAAACAGGAAGTGCCTGAGTCAGTTCAAAAGGCCATGTCTGACAAATATGCACATGAGAAATGCTTTACAGTCACGTCCTTAGGAATTCCACATTGAAAGCACAGGCCCCTCTCAAGGTGGTCCAGAATACTAATAATATGAAATGCTGGTGTTGTAATATTACACAGAAAATTTTTATGTCTACATTTGGTCAGGAACCATCATTATATGATAAATACTTTCAAAGTTGATTGTTTCGGAACATGAAGGAATTTTTGTATTACTTCATTATTTAATATCAGTCCATACAAAATTAATGACAAATAAAGTCATTATAAGGATAGGAGTATAAGTATTCTTATACCCTCAATAATTATGTTATCCAAAAAGTCCAATAAGTCTAAGGGTGAATAAACAAATAATTAGACATAGGCCTTTTAAGTATTTCTTTATGTTTGATTTTGGGGGTAGGGGGGATGTCATGATTTTTGATATTCCTATTATCTAGATTTCAGAATTTCTACTTCTGCTGTCCATAATTTCAGGAACCAAAATGTAGATGTTTAAGATGTTGAAAATAATGACTGTACAATGATACAAAATGTAGCCACAATCAGTAAAATCACTATAACTGAACTTCACAAACAAGAGAAAACATCGTTTTTTATTTGCTCAATACTATGAATATTAAAGCTTCTATTTGGGTTCTCAATCCACAGAATTCAGTTCAATGGAAAACATTTATTCACTTTCCTGTAATTCCAACACTAAGGTTGAGGCAGGGAGATCATGAGTTATTGCAGCCTGGACTACGCAGTGAAACACTGTCTCAACAAAGAAAGAAGAGAAAGGAAGGGAAAATGAATGGCAGGGGTCTTTGTTCATAGCTAATGATGAAAGGGATGGATGACATGATGGATGCCCTATTCTAAACTCTGTTAGGGTGCCTTTCCAAATGGGTGTGATCCTGTGATTTGAGTGTAGATCATGTAAAGAACCACTGACTGCATTTACAGAGTGTCCATAGGCCACCAGGTGAGAATCGAGGCAAAAAGATATAGACAGGTCATCTAGCTTTACCCAGCAGCAAAGACGTCCTGAAAAGTTTCAGGTCTCAGAGCAGGAAGAGCCAGGCTCCCTCTGTGTGTTCCAGCCCACTGGTCCTGCTTCCCTTCTGTGGTTTTCCTGTTTTTCATCACAGCATTTTTTGCTCTCACTTTATGGGCACTGTGAGTCCTGCATTGGCCACATTAACTTCTCTTTCCTCTTTAATTAATACTTGTTTTCTGAGTAGTTCTGGGTAGTGAGTGTTGCTCATAAACATGTAGCACTGTGTTTGATACTTTGAGCATCTCATTGGGTCTGGCTTTAAAAATCCTGAAGATTCCTCATTTTTAACTTTTTTCCTTTGTGTTATAAAGTTGGTTTTTTTATTTTATGTATGCATAATGTGTGTGTACATTTAAAGAGTGTCATATATAAATACAGAAATGCTACTTTAAACAAAACTCTTGGGTTCACTAGTAGTTTTAATGATCTGCATGCAGTACCCTGAACAAGCTATACCTTTGTTGGGAGCATGACCATTATTAATCCTAGTGTCTCTCTGGAAGGCCATTTTCCTTTATAAGTATATGACCAAATATAATTCCAGATTCACATGGTAACTCCATTGACAAATTTCTTCTGCCCTTTTCTGGTAAACATCCCCTCTGTGCTTCCTTGTAGCCATTTATCCTTATTTCAGCAATTATTTTATCTTTGTATTTATTTACACAAGGCTTAAGAACCACGATGGACAGCATGAAAGGAGGTTCAACAGTTTGGCCCTAATATCAACATGGTAAGTAGAGGCGTGTAAACATTTATGTTGGAGAACTAAGGAAAAGAACCAGATAAGCAAAAATTGCAAACATGTTAAGCTTTAAAGGAAGCCTTTTGCTAGTTGACACAGTGAATATTAATCATGAAATGTCTATAACCATTGTTATTAGAGATAAAATAGTAGAATTTGCATATTTAACATTATGGTATTACATGTGTTTTTTTGGTGCAAAATAGTTTTGCAATTGGCAACATGGTGTTGCAGATAGTGAATTTGGAGGAGGTGGGAAGGGTGTGGCTCAGTGGTAGAGTTCTTGCCTGGTATGCATGACCTTCAGAGTTTGACCTTTGGTACTGAAAGAAAAAGTATGGATGAAGGATAGCTAAGTTTGTGTGCTGTTTCAACACGGTAGCTACATGATGTGGGAGAAAAATCACCTATTTTCATCTTTATCTCAACTTCCTCATTTGAAATATGTGACAATTTTTATATAAGATTGTTCTAAAGTTAAATGAACATGCTACACAAAGAAAGCATGGCACATTTGTAAGCTTGTGTCACTACATTATGTTATCCTGCTTAAAAGAACAAATCTACAACTGGCTGCAAAGTTTTTTTCTAAAAAGTTTTGCAAATTTATTGTTTGTTGATTCCCCATGATAGAAACCCAAAATCATTGCTCCCCATAGCCTCAAAGCAAGGAAAGAATTCAATTTGATGTAGAAGTTCTGAGATTTAAATTTAATTGAAATAGTAGAAAACTGAGAAGGGATATGAAGAAAGTTCTAAAAGCATACCAAAGTGGAAATAAAGGAATAATCAAAGAATGCTTATCAATGTGAAATGTAACAGTCACTATTAAATATTCCATGTCTACATCCTCCACAAATATGTGTGACATAAGAACCTATACAGAGTGGCTCTGTGATTGACATTTAATAATACTCATCTTTTTGATAAGCCATTAATGTATATATACATTCTACCTTTCCAAATTATCAGAATACCTCCCTATATATTTTTCCTTTTCTTTTCTTTTCTTTTCTTCTTCTTTTTTTCTTTTTCTTTCTTTCTTTTTTTTTTTTTTTTTTTTTTTTGGTTTTTCGAGACAAGGTTTCTCTGTGGAGTTTTGGTTACTGTCCTGGAACTCACTCTGTAGCCCAGGCTGGCCTCAAACTCACAGAGATCTGCCTGCCTCTGTCTCCCAGGTGTTGGGATTAAAGGAGAGCGCCACCATGCCCAGTACTTTTTATGTTCTATACTACCTATACATGATTCTTAGAAAATGCTCTGTGCTAATAAGAGGCAACTGTGACAAATCACCAGAATGATCAACTAATAAAGAGATGATGTCTATTTGCTGGAGGTTTCAGTCGATGGTCAGTTGGCCATATTGCTTTGAGCCCATACTGAGCCCATAATTTACAGGGAAGAAAACATAGTCATTCACCTCCTGTCTGAGATGCAAAGGATAGAACAAGGGGGGGGGGCAGGGTCTCACAACTCCCTGCAACAGGATCCTCAATGACCTGACCACCTCACCTCTGGCTCCACCTCTTAAGTTACACCCCTTCCCAAAAGCACCAAGCCTTTACTTGATAGACCTTAGGGGACACTCAACATTCAAACTATAGAATTATCCTTGCCAGTTGAAAAATTATGAATTTTATCTCACTTAATAGATGAACAGATCTGAAGGTGTTCAGAATGTTTAAATGATTTGCATCAGGCTGAAAGCCAGCTGTTGACAGTAGAAGAATGGCTCCTGGTCCTTCCTGAGTGCTGTGCACCCTCTGCCATGGATGTTCTCTTTTTCTATGTCTTCCTATTTCTTCTCTGAGTTGTTCTAGCACATTTTCCTCTCAAGTTCCCTTTTCTGCCCATTTGACCCTTCAGCTTTTTGGTGGCTCTGCTCAGTCTTGCTAATAGCATGAAAGATTAAAGAAATCTTGTTTGAAGCTCGATGCTGAAGGCCCCATGCCAATTATAGGCACAAAAGACACACATGTCTCGGCAAGTTACCATGGCAGCCAAAGAGTTTAGAAGGTCAATTTAATGGTGTGCATTGACTTACGAGGGGGAAGGGGGCCGGGGGTCCCTCTGCTGAGTCATAATATTTAGCTTGAATGGAAGATTTCTCTAAGAGAAATATCACAACTTTTGCAGGTGGCTGTCACTTTTAAGAAAGTTAGTGGGACATCATGGGAAACTGATAACCATAGTCATTTTTTTCTGTTTATTTTTTTTTCACTTAAGTGAATTTGTGAACTTCCTTAAATTGTCTTTCCCATGATGGTTACAGAACTAAGATGTCAACACATGAGTGAAGACAGGCACTTGGTCATTGTTCCCCAAACAACCTTGGATATAGTTTTTTGTTAAGAAGAGGATGTCATAAACTCAAATTTAAAATGAAGTTTGTACACTACTATGAATAGAAAGTATAAAATCATCAACTTAGGTTTGTCTCCAAGAAATATAAGTCAAGATGAAAAGTAGAAAGCATTATTTTGGCTAAAAAATGAACAGGAATGAAAGTGGTGTTGATGTGTACGAGCTCATGGAGGCATATATATATATATATATATATATATATATATATATATATATATATATATAAAATCTGCGATCTGAAGCAGGAAATAAATACAGTAAGAGGGATTAGGTGGAATAAGCTTAAAAAAATGATGTGGCCCAAAGTAAGTGCTGTAACAATGGGTGAAGCTTGGAAACATTGTACTAAGGGAAATGATCCAGGCATGTAAACACACACACACACACACACACACACACACACACACACACACGAGATCTCACACAAGTATTTGGGGTGGTAAATTCACAGAAATAGAAACTAAAATAGGGATTACTGGGGATTGAAAGAATGAGTAATGAGGAGCTGCTGTTTAATGGATAAAGACACTCTGAGAGGACAAAGTCTAGAAACTTAATAGCGGTCACAGTTGTATGGTATTGTGAATGTAGGCAAAGCCACTGAGTCATATATTTTATGCTATAGATATTTTATGAAATTAAAAAACAGTAGGAAATTAACTTAGGTAGCTGAAGCAAGAGTGTAGAGAAGGAGACTTGGTGGCTATGTAATCAAAATTTCCAGCTCACTTCATATAGAGTAGTGACCATCTCATCTCTGCCTCTGGCATGATGGTACTGTTTGCACTAAACCAAACTTGAGCCAGCATCCAGCCCCACTGCCAGGGCTTCCTGAAGCACTCAAACTCAACATCCTGTTCACCACCATACACAACTCTGCTGCTTTATCTCCGGAAGGGTGCATCTGGAGAGCAGATCCTCAGACCCATTAATCAACACAACGAGGCTGGGAATGAGTGAGCATATGGAATACATTTTAAGTGCTATAATTGCAGAGATGCCCTGTCTCAACCAAGACGCTCAATTTGGGTCTCTTCCAATCATGGCAGGGTATCAGAGGTGGATATTAAGAAGGGAAATAGTCACTGCCATGATTTATTTTTTACATTGTTATGGCTCTTGTGAAACTTGGTAATTTTGATGAACTATGCTTAAGTAGAACTAACACTATTTGGGGTTTGCTCTTGTGGTATAAGCCATTAGTGAATCATGTTGTCAGCTGATAGTCATCCCTGGCTACTGCCTGACAGGTAGCCACATTGAAAAGTATTCATTGAAAGGCAAATAAGATACCATGAAGTTCAAGGAAATAAGTAGAAATAATAAAATTGGCTAGCGTGAGTGCCAAGATACTTATCCAGCATCGAAAAATCCCCCAGTGGTTACCAGTGTTGTCCGCAAAGAGTATTTAACCTTTCTTGGAAATTGTTCTCACTTACAAAAGTCATTCTGCCCAAGGCCTCATCTCTGATGGGAGCAACTGGTATTTGTGGTTGATTGACATTAGAGAAAGACTCCATGATTAGAGCTGGAGTGTGGTCAGTTAAAGCCTTCACTGAGGCATATTAAGACCCCTTCCTCATGCTGCCTGCTCTTGCTTCCTCACTTCCCATCACACCAACGGTAGCATGAACACACTCCATAATCAATTTGCTAGCAATCCTTTTCAGACAAAGCCTACTCCTCCAGTAACCCCGACTTCAACACAAGGAACCTCTGGAAGATAATGTCTGTATGATTGTCCATCACATAAATTTGCCCTTAACCTTAGGCAAAAGTCTGAGAGGGGATACTGCATTAATTTTAGCACTAAACACTTCTGAAATTGATTATCTCTGCTGAATAAGCAAATATGATGAATAATGACAAAACAAATTGAAATTAAGGAAGAAGACTAACAACATAAAATCAGTAATTGTGAAAACAAACTCAAGTTCTCCAAAGCCACCAAGGAGTCAGACGAAGAACAGTGAAAGAGTGAGTGAGATAAATGAAGGGACTGGCTGTTGGCAATCTCAAGTAGATTGGCTGTGCCACAACATTTTCAAAAAGAGAGAAATAAAGAACAGAGAAAGAGAGAATGTAGAAGAGGTCCTCTGTGATTAGAGCCTTTTAGATGTGTTAGGAA
>CABHPP010120270.1:0-15439 GCA_902168425.1 Peromyscus attwateri
TTTGCCATTTTGTACAGGTGAGCAACCCCACATGCATGTGGTATAATAAACACTCTTGCTGATGGCATCATGACTGGGTCTTTTAGGACTTCTCACAGACCCTAACACTTTGTAGTCTCAAATATATCCCTTCATGGCCTCCACACAGGTAAATAGTGGCATAGGAGACAGTGTTAGTCAACTAAAGAACCACCCTCATTCCAGAATCAGGTGTCATGTCTCCCCCCCAACCCCCCCACCCCCGCCTCACCTTCAGTGACTCAGTCCCAATGACTCTGTCATCACTAGTGGCCAATGTGACACATTTCCACTGTCGCAGTATTTTCCCTATGTGCATGCTCCATACCCCCCTGTAAAGCCTGTCATCAAGTTGGGGAGAAAGTGTTTATTTGGCTTATACTTCCATATTGCTGTTCATCATCAAAAGAAGTCAGGACAGGAACTCAAGCAGGGTAGGAACCTGGAGGCAGGAGCTGATGCAGAGGCCATGGTGGTGGGGGGAGGGGCGGTGCTGCTTACTGGCTTGCTCCACATGGCTTGCTCAGCCTGCTTTCTTATAGAACACAGGGTCACCAGACCAGGGGTGGCACCACCCTCAATGATGGGACCTTCCCTCATCAATCACTAACTAAGAAAATGCCTTACAGCTGGACCTTATGAAGGCATTTCAATTAAGGTTCCCTCCTTCCAGATACTTCTAGCTTGTGTCAAATTGACATAAGACTAGCCAGCACAGGAACACCCCTGCCTTCTGCACTCCAATTTCACTGCACTGAGGCAGAGCAGGGCCAGCTTAACCACCACCGCATAGGCTAAGCTCTGCTCTGCGCAGGCCTCCCAGTCTCAGGGGTGCTGGGTCTGCAGTCCACACATGAATTCATGGGATCAGGTTCCTGCTTTGAAGGTCTACAGTGAGCCAGCTCTTCCATGGAAACCAGAGAGACTCAACCCAGGTGGCTTTAACCAAGCCAGCTTTTATCAGTAGCAGAATGTTCACTTTGATTGGGAGATTTTTGTAGTATTGTATGTTTGTTTAACTGGTTCCAAATACAGAAGAGCATGGGGGAATATTGTTTATTATCTCTCTAAACCTCAATATATAGCATAACTTCAGCATAGATATAGCTTATTTTACATTAATTTTTCACAATCCATTGTCTTTAACATTTACCCAACTATCAATTTCTCAACGCTATATTATGAGAAACTTTGGCTACATCCTAATTCTAGCCTGTCTTTCTCAACATAATAACCTTCAAAATCCATGTTATACACAGGTCATTAATGTTAACAATACTGACACCCACTACTCATAACCACACTATTGGCGTATTATATTATTTTATTCTCAGAGCAATCCTATGGCATAACCACCATTTGTTCCTTCTGTATTGAAGAGGACTCTGAGGCCCAAGGGTGTAGTTCCAATGATGTAGTATGATGTTAGATTTCCATGTTAATTAAAACCCATCATCCTGGCTTGTGACTTGGAGATGTTAATTTGCTCTTCTGGCTTTGATTTTTCACTTCTGTGAAGTAGTATCTTAGTGTTCTATTGCTGGGAACAGCTACTCCTATAAAGGAAAATGTTTAATTGGGGCTGGCTTACTCTATCAGAGGTTTAGTTCATTATCATCATGGCCAGAACCGTGGCGGCATGTAGGCAGATATGGTGCTGGAGAAGGAGCTTGACAGTTATGCATCCAGATCTAGAGGCAGCAGGAAGACAGATGTAGACGAAATTCTAAACGGTCTTATTAAGTAAGAAACACAGAGCCAAATACAGAGTTAAAGCCAAAGAGATCAGAGCAAGAGCCACAACTACCTTATCTGACCACCTCACTGCCATTGCTTCCCCAGAGGAGAGAGACCTTCTTCCTGTGTGACCTGTCTTTTTATTGCCTTTCGGTTCTGCCTTCTCATTGGCTCTAAACCCAACCACATGACTTCCTTGTCACTGCCTGTCTATACAGACCTCCTGGTCTCTATGGTTGGTACTGGGATTAAAGACTCAGGTCACCACACTGGGCTGTGTCCTTGACCACACAGAGATTCTCCTGCCATGTGATCGGATTAAGGGTGTGTGCCACCACCGCCAGACTTCTGCTTAATGGCTCGCTTTTACCTCTGATCTCCAGGCAACTTTATTTATTAACATACAAATAAAATCACATTTCAGCACAAATAAAATATCACCGTAGACAGAGACACAGAGCTTTGCTTGCTTAAGCATTTGAAACCTCGAAGTCCACTCCCAGTGACATACTTCCTCCAACAAGGCCACACCTGCTCCATAAGGCCACAGGCCCTAATCCTTCCAAATAGGGCCACTCTCTATGGGCCTATGGGGGCCATTTTCACTCAAACCACCACAAGTGGGGATAAAATATCTGATGCATAGAGTTGTATCAAAGGCAAAAAGAAATACTTGTCTAGCATCTACATACACTTGGTAGGTAGTAGGTAGGTGTCTGTTGCAGTAACGCCTGTGCTACCGTAACCCGTTCACCAAGTCCGAGCGAGGGGCTGTGGATTAAAAAAAAATAAGAGACAAGAGACAGCGGGTCATTTTCCACAGCAGAATGCCAACTGCCGTTTATTGAAAGAGGGAGGAAACCTTAAATACAGGCTTACAGCACAATGGAGGATCCCCGGAGGGCAGAAGTTCGCTCGAATGTTCTACATTCTTGCATCTAAGCTGTTTACATCAAATGCAGGATACACCAACAAAGAACCTCTGGTGATCGTTAGGTGAGAAGGAAACCAGCAGGGAATCAACATAGGGAGGACATCTGGTCAAGGTCGGCAAGCAAGGTGGCAGCCACTCACAGTGGGGGGCCAGAGCCCACAGGTGTCCATAAACCAGGATTTTCATGCCTATCTGCATCTTAGACTCTCTTAGGGCACTTTTTAAAAGTACCAGAGTTTGGGAACTGTGACCTCACCCTTCAGGGGGCGCTACTCACATTGTTTTCTACTGTAATGTGCTCCCCAGGCTGTGCAAGTCGATAGAGCTGCCCTTCCACAGGTAAGGAAAACAGAACATATAGCAGACCCTAGAGTCACAAAGCCGGTAAGTGCCTCCCAAGCATGGGGCTGTTCAGCCAGCTTCCAAAAGACAAGGGGCTTGCGTCTATGGAGGTCACTGTCATATACTATAGGTGTTTGAGACCCAGATAAATAACAGTGAGGCGTGCCCAGCAGGGACTTCCTGCAGGAGCCCTTGACTTACAGAGCCAGGGCAGATGCCAGTCTAGCTGTAGATGCCAAGCTGCTGCTGCCTGTGTGTGGTAACTGCTTCTTCACAATTATACTTAGCTTGTATTACATCACAGATCCAACCAGACATTAAAACACAGCATCTGGGTCCAATGAACCAAATATAAGAGAAGACATGAAAAGGATGTGTCAGGAACCATGCTGCTTCCGGATTCTCATTTGCACTGACAGCAGATACCAGGGCCCAAATTAATGCCTGCTACCCATTGTGTCCCATACCCTGTAAGTACATGGTCTCATGGGCTGATATCATGGGTCTCTGGCCATAGATTCTTGGGTACACTGACATGTGAGCAGCTAATACCCCTGAACAAGTGAGACACCTCTAGGAGGGATTCTTAGTTTCTGGGCCTCACCCACAGTTTCTAATTCCTTATATGATGAGCATGCTCCCAAGTGATACTGATGCTGTCTACCTGAGGACTACACACTTAGAAACTTTTATTTCCAACTTCAAAGAGCTCTGTGGATGCTACAGGGAACCCAACTCTAAGACACAGTGCGGGGGCAAACAGAGGAGGGTGGGGGGCAGTGAGGAATGAAGGGGCCATTACTATTTGTGTAGAAATGGGTTGATACACTTGCAGGTTGTGTGTGCAGACATTATTTCTGGAAGGTTCCAAAGAAAAGGCTGATAGTTCCCTCGGGGATCTGGGATGAGAGCTCAACACTTCTACAGGTGGTTGTTCTGAGGGTCCCATTCAACCCCAATACTACCCTCCCATTTCTGTATCTGCCACGGAAAACACAGTCAACCATGCCTACCCAGATGGTTGACTTCTTGAGTCTGGCCAGTGGGAGTCCCAGCAAGAGATCCCACAGTAAGGAGAAAGACTGGATTTCCTTCCTGGCTCCCTCCTTCGGTGCTGTGCCTCTAGCAACAGATAAATTTCTCTCAAACCAGCTCCTTTCCAAACTGTACCACAGCACTTCCTTCTTCGGGCTGTTGGCTAGTGTCTGGATCCTCCATGTCCCTTGTCTCTCCATTAATCCTGTCCACACTACTGAAAACAGCCCTTTCATTAAAGTCTCTTAATTTAAACCTTCTGGAGGCAATTTTTTTCTCTCCCAAGATCCTAACTGAGAGGTAGGTGCCTTTTGTATCATTTAAATATTTCACATGTGTTTGTAATATCTACCCAAAATGAAAATACTGAAAATAAAAACCATAGGAATGGAAATTTAATCTTGAGAAATCTTCAGCAATAAGTCCCGAACACTGTCTAAAGAAAAACTGGTCCACTCTAGCACCTAGCTGTAGATGTAACCAACCGCCTTATTAAATAAGAAACACAGAGCCAATGTAAATAAAGATGAAAGCCCAAGAGGTCAGAGCTAGGAGCCTTACCCGCTTTCCGCCAGCTAGCTTCTCCCGCCAAGCGACCTCTCCGAAAAGGGAGCTACTTCCTGTGCGTTTGACTTATAAAGAGTTCTGGTTCTTCCTTCTCATTGGTTGTAAACCCAACTACGTGGCTGTCTCGTCACGGCCTCTCTGTACAGACCTCCAGGTCTTCTATGGTTGGTATTGAGATTAAGGGTGTGTGTCTCCAATGCTAGCTGTATCCTTGAACACACAGAGATCTACCTAGTTCTGCTTACCAAGTGCTGGGATTAAAGGCGTGCACCACCACCGCCCTGGCTTTTGCTATGGCTTGCTAATAGCTCTGACCCCTAGGCAACTTTATTTATTAACATACAAATAAAATCACATTTCAGTACAAATAAAATACCACTATACCTAGCACCTCTTCATCTTGTTTGGTCTTAATCTGATTTCAGTAATGAATTCTTATGTATCTACCTATATGACAGTCCCATCAATACAGCTAAGTAAAAGCTCTTGAAAGACAAGGGCCATGGCTGTGGCCTCTCTGTAATGTTCACGGTCCCTGGATAGTTAGAGAAGTATGGTGGGAAGAAATTTTTAGCCTTAGTGTCACATGTCTGAGTTCAAATGACATCCATGCCCCTTTGTTGCTATGCTACCAACCAGATTCCTATCCTTTCTGAGCCCCTTAATGAACTCACCACAGTACAGATGAGTTTGAATGGTGTCTCAGTCACTGTTGTATGAAAAGACACCACGTCCATGACAACTCTTGTAAAAGAGCATTTAATTGGGGGTTTGCTTACAGTGTTGGAGATGGCGGGGGGCATGGTGGCACCCAACACTGGAACAGTAACTGAGAGTTACATCCTGATCCACAGGCAGGGAGGGGATGGTGGGCACCTGGGCCTGGCATGGGTTTTTGAAACCTCAAAGCCCACCCTCAGTGGCAGACATCCTTCAACAAGACCACATCTACTCCAACAAGGCCACACCTCCTAATCCCTATAATCCTTTCAAATAGTGCTATTCCCTGGTGACTAAGCATTCAAATATATGAGTCTCTTGGGTGCCATGAGTAATAAATAATACTTGTGCTGGGTGGCGGTGGCGCATGCCTTTAATCCCAGCACTCGGGTGGCAGAGCCTGGTGGATCTCTGTGATTTCGAGGCCAGCCTCGTCTACAGAGTGAGATCCAGGACAGGTACCAAAACTACACACAGAAACCCTGTCTCGAAAAACAATAATAATAATAATAATAATAATAATAATACTTGTACATTATTCCACAGCACTAAGAAGGAAGTCATTAAACTCTTAACTGTTCTCATTCTAATGTATATGTGCAGCATACACCCCTATTTCATGCCTGAGCTGTCTGGAGCAAGGATGGACAGGAGTCACACATGGGGAAATGAATTAGACCTGAAGCTTGGCGATCTGGAGGACACAAAACTCTAATGATTTTGAAAGTTCAATATCTATTTAGCAAGAGTAATGATTTAAAGTGAGAAGCTGACAGATGGTACCCACTGTTAATAATGACCATCTGTGAGCCATATCATGAATGATTTCCCACTGTTTGCCTCAGGTGCCAAAATGCCTCCCTACAGATTCAGGTCATATATGGAGTAAGGAAGTCTTGAGATACATGTCTCTTGACATTAGATAAGACTTACACAATAATAGGAAAGGTCATGAATGCTATTTAAGGTTAAAATATTTGTATTATCCAGAAAACCATGCTGACATGTTAGAAGGCTCTGCCTTACACACACATGTGCCTCAGGAACTGCAAGAATCTCACTGTAAGCACAGCCTTGAACCTCCTGGCCCAGGTCTGAAGGCTTCTGAGCCTGCTATCCTCACCTAGGCTCTTGAAAAAACTTCAGCTGCCCTCACAGTACAGGCCAGTTTGCTGATGTGCTCTTGTCCCCAAGACTCTCCCCTTCCTGTTATGACAGCTGTAGTGAGTATTCCCACCTTTCTCTTTGGTCACTCAGGACCAGGCCTCCTGGACAACCGAGCCCAGTTCTCTGGCACTGAACAAGCTCCCTAAATCTCTGCTGACCAGTTTCCCTGTCTGTTATGATGCTGCAGAAGCATGCCAGCAACAATGATTGCAAAGCACTTGGTGAAAGGTGGGTAACGGGAGTGGAGCACACCAACCCTAATCCAGTCACAGGACAACAACCTACCTAGTGTCCCCTAAATCCCCCTGCCCCAACCTTTCACTTTCCATCCACTTGCCCAAATGTCCATTTCCTGCTCTTTGGAAGAAAAAGCGTCTTTTTTTTCCCTCCAACAACAGGACTTCCTTCCCGGTGTCCTTGTACCAGCTCCGGCACACATGGCAGCTCTCAGTTCCCTCACATGTGCTTCTCCTACCTCTCAGACAGAATAGAAAAACCCGTGTCTCCTGTGTCTTGATATCTTCTCCCATAATGCACCTGACCCAAAGCTGGGAACGGGGAGTCTTCATTATTCCTGCTCATTATGGAAGCCCCTTGCCCAGCATCAATTGTCTTTAACCCTTGCAATGCATCAGAAACATCTGGTAACATTCACGGATGCCAGTTCTCAAGCCGCATCCCAGAGATGCAGCTTCAGCTGATCTGGAATGGATCCTGCCTCTAGGCATTTGCCACAAAGCTCCCCAAGCAGATCTACTATGCAGCTGAGAGCAAGAAGGGCAGATCTACTACGCAGCTGAGAGCAAGAAGGGCCGCACTGTGTTAACCAGGATGGCTCTGTCCTCGGCTGTGCCTTGTTTCCCACGCTCTTACAATGTGTCTTCCGGCTATGCTTCCTCTATTTTAACATTTCAAATGATATCTTAGGAGTTCAATTACAAGCCTCAGCTCTTTTCTGATATAATATCAAGGAATCACCTTTAGGCAAGTAACAACTTTCAGTCATTACCTCATTGGGCAGAAAATCAAGCTGTAAAAAAAAAAACAAAAAACAAAAAACAAAAAAACAGCTGAGTAATTTCCTTTCAAATGAGAGGCTCATCAATCAATGATCTGTTCTCTAAGCACCTGCACGATGACGGGTCAGCACCATTGGGGATATTCCATTTCCTTCCCTCCCCCAAGTCAATCAGACAGCAATCTAGCAAACAAGGACCAAAGCTGCCTTTAAGAATTAGGGCCGGGTGGTGGTGGCGCACACCTTTAATCCCAGCACTTGAGAGGCAGAGCCAGGTGGATCTCTGTGAGTTCAAGGCCAGCCTGGTCTACAGAGTGAGTTCCAGGAAAAGGCGCAAAGCTACACAGAGAAACCCTGTCTCGAAAAATAAAAATTAAAAAAAAAAAAATTAGGGTCCCCAATAAATAATGATGGGGAAATAGGAAAGGGAGGGAAAAGAAGACCAAACTAAAGCTGAAGACTTAATGAGGCTCCATGACAGGGGACTTGACGGCAAACGTGCTACATGAGTCAGCACCTTCGATGGCATCTACAAGTGTCATTTCCCTTAAGTGCCTCGATTAATTCAATACCTCCTGAAAAACCTTTCAGAACGTATTATATTTTGAAGACTTTCTGCTAACAAGACAGGAAAAGCAACCTTGAGGAACAGTCTTCTCATTATCATGGTACAGACTTACTGCAGCTTTAATTACTCATGAGAAAAAAACCAAGAGGTGAAAAGGGAAAAAAATACCCCAGCAATGCACAGAGCTCTGGAGCAGCCATGTGCTTTTCACTGTGTGTTTCTGTGCAATAGTTAAAACAAAGAAGGAAAGGAAGCCAGAAGGAAGCTTATATACTACATAACAAACTCATCTCTATGTTTCTTAAAGTGGTCCTGGAGACACCAGTGTGTTTTAAATAGTTTGTCAGAATAATTTTCTTGACAATGGCTTGGAAAGCAGCTCTGTTGACCACTCAGAATCAACTGTGTTCTTACTCGGCTATAATCCATGAAGCTTCATGACTAAGGTATATCTCTCAACTTTTCTGTAGGACACAATTAAACTAGGGTCTAGAACTTAACAATTTCCTTTTACATCTGCCCACTGTTCTTTCCATGAACAAATTATTCATGATTTTTGAGGAGTATTTAACTATGTAAAGATGTGTTACATTTGTTTATGCTACATTTGTTTAATTATGAAAAGATACATTGCTGTTTCACTTTGCCCACCTAAGGCACCTGATTGGTCTAATAAAGAGCTGAATGGCCAATAGCTAGGCAGAAAAAGGATAGGCGGGGCTGGTGGGCAGAGAGAATAAATAGGAGGAGAAATTTAGGCTCAGAAGAGAAGAACGAGAGGAAGAAGAAGAGAGGAGAGAATGAGGGAAAGAGAGGGACACGTCCAGGGCCAGAAGCCAGGCAGCCACCAGCCACCAGCCAAATAGAGAGAGAGCAGGAAAGTAAGATACACAGAAAGAAGGGTAAAAAGCCCCAAAGCAAAACATAGATGAACAGAAACAGGTTAGTTTAAGTTTAAAAAACAAAAACAAACAAAAACAAAAAACAAAAAAAACCTAAAACTAACCAGAAACCAGCATACACTAAGGCCAAGCATTCATAACTAATATTAAGTGTCTCCATGTCATGATTTGGGAGCAGGCTGGTTGAAAAAAAGATTCTTTGGGATCGAATGGACTTCTTTTCCCTTGGAAATCATTTCTGAATATTTTTAAAAATAAAATTTACCATTTTTCTTCTAGGAAGAAGTTCACCAGATGATATTCTATACACGCACTAAAATATGAACACGGGTTCAAGGATCATCAACATCAAAAATAAAAATCTTCCAATGTGAAAGCAAGTGACCCACAAATAAATATGCAAAAGGAATGTAGATGAATGGATGATTATAAAAAGAGCAGAGGAAAACATTGATGCTACCAGAATTCATAGCCTCTGGGGACAAAAAAAGAAAGGCTATTGCATTTGTTAGATAAATCAAATGGAGAAAATGACAAATATCAAACAACAGGAAATAAGCTCATGAAAATTAAATGTAATGGTCAAATCTAAAATTTCAGACATTTTTATTACTGAAAATGGTCAAGGGTGGAATAATGGAATCAAAGGAAATCCTCTACAAGTGGAGGGCTAAGAAATCAGAAATTAAAATTAAAAGAGGAAAAGATAACAAATAACCCAAAGTCCAATGGGAACCGAGGAAGGGGAAACAAAGAATGAGGGATGAAGATGTTAAGGAAACTACACAGAAAATTTCCAGAGCTACTGAGCCTGAGAAGTTCATTAGAGTAAAGTGGGTGGGTGGGTGGAGGGAGAGAGAGAGAGAAAGAGACAGACAGACAGACAGACAGACAGAAACACAGAGAGTCAGGGAAAGAGACAAAGGAACCTCTAGGCAGATCATTTCAAAATTCTGGAGCAACACACAAAAGGAAATCTTGCTGTGTGACCATGTCTTTCAAGTTCACCGCATGCACAACAGGAATGACAAGAGTCTCAGCTTCCTCAGAGGCAGCACGAGGTACTGGAAAACAGAGGGGAAATACCATCCATTTCAAAATCCTCGGGTAGGTAGGCTTCCCCCACTCTTTCCTAGAAAAGCATCACAGACATTGATGCCCGTGAAACAGGATGTGAACTGAAACCTAAGAACCCTTCAGTGGAAGAAGGGAGGGATGCTCCCTCTGAGAACCGTGACAGGAAGTCACAGAGCCCTGTGCCATATCCTGCTGGCATCTGACATCGTTAGTGTTTCTGTTTCATTACTGAGTTTGGGTCTTTAATTTTGCTGGTTTATTTTATCTTGGCCTTTCGGTGAGTATGGACTGGTTTACCATTATGGTGTTCATTTGCATTTTTCTAATGACTAAAGTGCTAGATACCTTTTTGGTTTTTTTATTGCTCATTTATATATGGTTTTGTCTGTTCAAGCCATTCTCCCATGTTATAAATAATATCTCCTTTTTCCTACTGATTTGTGGGAATGTTTAAAGTGTATTTTGAATATGAGCCCTAGGCTTTTTTTATTACTATCACAAAATACTTGACAGAGACAACTTAGAAGGAAAGACTTACTTCGGCTCCTGGTTGCAGGGGTGTAAGTTCATCGTGGCAGGGAGAGCAGCTAGAGCAGAACCATTCACATCATGGTGGACAGGAAGCAGAGAAATGGTGTACAGAAAAGAGTAAGGACAAGATGTGGCTCCCAACTCCCTCCCCCACAGTGACCAACTGTCACCAACTTCCTACCTCCTAAAATCTCCAAAATTCCTCAAAACATTGGCATGGAGAGACAGATGTTCAATATGAGCTGCAAGGGGACATTTCATATTCAAACCATAGCAATGAGTCTTCTATCAAGCTTACTAATGCTCTGTTAAAGATGTATTTTGGAAAATAAAATATTTTTACAAAATCTAACTTATCAGTCTGTTCCTTTGTGGTTAATACTTTTTAACAGCCTGCTAAGATTAGAGCTTTCAAATTGAGATTAATATGTACATACTTTCATGTGCATGTTTTTAAAAACAATTTAATCTTAGCAATCTATTTCAAAGGGTTTGCTAGCATGTTTTTAAGAACACTTTTAAATGGCTGCATAGTAATAATAAACATGAATATTTATGCACTTACTGCTGTACATTCAGATTCCTTAGATTATTTAAATAAAGTATAAATTTAATAAATTAGAAACTTAGGATCTTTAAATCCAAGTTCAATTCTTTTCAACTTTTACTACCTGATGAGTACACACTGAGCTCCTACTGTTTCTCAGAATTATGCTAATTATTTTGACCAATCTAAAGAACACATAACCCAAGATCTCTGCCTAGGGAGCTGACAACATACGGCCCCAAACTTGACATTTTTAGCAAAATAATTGATGCCTCAACTATCTGCTCATAACTAAGGAATTGGAAAAAGGCTGGAGAAAGGAAGGTGGGGTGGCTTTCAGGAAGAAGTGGGTTTGAGGTCCTTCACTGTTGGGGGTGGATATTCCCTGGAGCAGATATTGTGCAACCAATAGTGTAGAATCAGAGGAAAGAGCTAACGGGTGCCGGAAGACAGTGAAGAGTCACTCCGAATAAAAATAAAAATGAATGTTGATGACTTGTGGGACATAAGTGTGAGCAAGATGAAGCCATGTTATTGAGGGATTTGAGATGAAGAATGTGGGTCTGAGTCCATAGGGACCAAGTCCACCGTAGCTGGGGGTGAGGAGGTGGGCTACTGCCATCAAACCACAGTTTCAACTTGAGCCTGCTGCTCAGTGGTGAGCATGGCCCAGTGGAGTCAGAATGACAGACTGAAATTTACAGGATTAAACCAGGGGCCAGCTGATACTATCTTAAAGATTTAGAGCAAACACAAACTTTAAACAACACTGAAAATGGGATGTTTGTCCCTACAATCTCCGATTTGCTTAAAAATAATATTCTGAATTTAAAAGTAAAATGTCTCAGGGCCTGAGAAGATAAATCAGTTGGTAAAATGTTTGCTTGCAAACAGAGGGATCTGATCCCGATGCCCAGAACCCACATAGGAAGAAGCTTGGAGTCCCAGTGCTGGGGGGCAGAAACAGGCTGATCTCTAGGGTTTGCTGGCCAGTGAGTCTAGCCTGATTATCAAGCTCCAGGCTGTGAGAAGCCCTATGTCAAAATAAGGTGGTGTGTTAACAACACCAAGTTGTTATCTGCTCCCTTAACATGTCCACATACATGTGCACACATGCATACACATGTAAAATAAAATATGAAAATAAAAAAATAAAAGGTTTTGACAGTAACTATTGAGAGCCACTAACGAAAGTTATGATTCTATTGGGTGGTAGGTAAGATTTATTGAATAGTGCTTTTATGGCTTTTTACATGGAAAAACGATTAGAAAATACAGATCTAGATTCAAACTGTGTTATGCCATGTTAGGAAAGTTAACTGCTCTAAACCCCAGTTTCCTCATCTATGATATTAGAAAAAGTTAACTATTACTGTCCTTGTCTGTGAGGTAGAGGGTAGTATTTTTAAAGATCTGTCTGCACAGAAAAATGTTTATATTGGAAAGAACATTGTCATTTATTATGGTGTGTATAAGGGAGTAAAGGATGTTGTAATGTAAGAAAGAAGGGGGGATTTAAGAAAAATAAAGTTTTAATTTTTTATTTAAAATTAGTAAAATAAAAAAAGACAAAAAAAAAACCTTAAAGGATATCCTTGGCTCTAAAAATAGTAGAAAGTGATTTATTTCTCTGGCACCTAAGATTTGGAAGGAGGCAAATGACAAATATATACGTATGTATGTCATTTAATGGCGGGAGGCAATCATCACTTGGTGACAGGCGTGGTGTTCCACTCGGTGGGATGAAATGCATGCTTCACACTGGGTTCTCTGGAGGGACTGTTATTCATCACAGCTAATGTTCCCTTCAGAGAGCTCCTGCTGGAAGGGAAAAGGCACACTGGCACTTTATCTACAAAACCAACCCACGTTTGGCTTTGAGCATTAGCTGGGAAAACTGTGTGCGGTCTGTTAGTTATTCATGGACACACTCTGACTCCTGATGGAAGTGCTGTGGTTTCCTTTTGTTATGGCCACAGTGAAATCCGAAAGCAGCAAAGAAACACTAGAGGACTGGTGTGGAGCCTTCTCTCACTGGCTAGTTGACATATACATATGTTTTCTTAGTTCAGTTGCTGTGTAAAAATAGTCATAATCACAGAGACCTGTGTTCAGAATTAGTAAGATGGCCTTTGTCCCTAGTATTCGCCCCTGCCCCCACCTTCCTTTGAGATAATTGTGAAGTCACCCTCTTTCCTAGAAATACTGAACTTGCCCTACAGGAAAGCCCTGTCTCTGGGGTTCACCAACATTGCTTTCTTAAGACAGAGCATGTGCAGGAGTCTCCACAGAGAGCATCTCTCTACACTGGATGAAATGGTGTGATTGAAAAGTGTCAGTGTACAGATTGCTTGACCAATGAGTCTTGATTTAAAAGTAATAACATTTCCGGTTAACCCGGAAGTCATGACAGCTTCTTACTCTCCATTTCACCCCAAACACTACAATCTTGCATTTGCAGAGGGCTGGGTAATGTGCTATGCAAAAGCACATGTGTGTACATCATCAGGCCTAGTTATAACGGGAAATGTGAGGGAGACAGGAGGCAAGTACCATAACGTCCATTTTCAGATGGGAACCCTGAATCTTCAGAAGACTTACCCATTTGTCCTAAATCTCACAACTTGTACAGAGGTGGGGCTCATTTCCAGTAAAGGAAATGGTCCAACATTTTATACTGTGTACCTGAAATGTTTGCTGCAAAATAAATAGGACATCATCTTCTGTTGTGATGAGTTCAATCTGAAGTTATTGAAGCAATAAATCCTAAACCTCAGCAGTTCTGTTTGGTCTTGGCCCGGCAAGTGGATATCAGGAGATACATCATGTTGTGGAGGCTGCTGTTCTGTGGTTTGCTCATTCCCCGTAATATCGGAGCTGTATCAGTAACCACTGAACTGAACAACACTACAGAGCAAGAAAACAAGCAAAGCTAGAGTCACCAGGTTTAGTTTGGTCCTTGTCTTACAGTCCATTGTGGAGACAGGAAGAAAACAGATACCACCTCCCCAGCATTCTGAGTGCTGTGGGCAGAGCCAGGCACGGAGGCTTGGGTCTGTTGTCCTAGCACTTGGGGAGCTGAGTTAGGACTGCTACAAGTTTGAGGCCAGCCTGGGCTACAAAATAAGACCCTGTCTCCGCAAAACAGAACAAGCCATCAAAAGGTTGCCATGAGTGCCCAGAGGGAAGTTTAAGTAATTGAACTAAGAAAGATTTTTCTGGGGCTAGAGAGACAACTTAGCAGTTAAAGGTACTTACTGCTCTTGCAGAGACCCAGTTTTGGTGTCCAGCACCCACGTGGCAGCTCTCAGCCATCTTTAACTCCAGTCCCAAGAAATCAGATATCCTCTTCTGACCTCTTTGAGCAGCAGGCACACATGTGGTGCACATACGTACATGGAAGAAAAACACTCATAACCATCAAGTCAAAACAAATTTTTAAGAAAGCTTTCTGTGGGAGAAAATGCCTAAGGTTGGTGTAAAGGATGAGGAGGCATCCTGCAAGAAAAGAATGGCTGAAAGCATGGTTGTGTGCCGTAATCCCAGCTCCCAGGAGTCTGAGGCAGGAGAATTCAAGTTCCAAGCCAGCCTGGGCAGGCTCACAGTGAGACTCTGTCTCAAACCAAGACTAGACAAAAACCAGAAGAGCAGAAAGGAATTCCAGGCACACTCAGAGACAGACAGACACAGGAGACAATGGCAATAAATAAACCTATGGCAAGGGGGGGCATTTAAAAAGGGAATAGTACTTAATGATAATGGTCACGAATGCTCACATAGTGTTTGCCCTGTGCCAAGCTCTCCAAATACATTTAATTCCCATTACCACTCAAGGAGGTGGGCATGACAAGGAACTGAGGCACACCGCTATTAAGCAACTCAGCCAGTATTCCAAAGCCATTGCTTTCAACGGTTATACACTGCCTTCAATGTGTGTGAGCCAGAAAAAGGGAGGAAGAGAGAGGGCACCAAAAGGTCAGCATTGGAAAGCGTGTGCACGGGGAGGGGTTAACCCACTGAGTGACTTCCCCAAAGAGGGTTGAGAAAGTAGCATAAACAGTGAACCTCAGCATCTTTAAGAGAGACAGGTGTGGATTTCCAAGTGATGTGGCACCCAGAGGCCTTGACTGTCCCTTCCTTCAGGTGGGGCTCCTCCAAAATAGTCCAGGTTGTGTGAGGAGCATTTGTGGAACTGCGTAATCCCATTGAATATATAAGATCAGCAAAAATCAGTTATGCTGTAAATAGTACATATAATTATGTTTCACAGGTAACA